>PNEQ01021319.1:0-27445 GCA_003012365.1 Medauroidea extradentata
GTCGTGTGCTGCGCAGCACCCCGAGTGCACCGCTGTCTTCACTCTTGAGGTCTTCGGTTCGACTCCCGTCGCGTACCTCCTTCGCCCGTCAGCCCGCCGCAGCAGTCCTCTTGGTTCGTCCAACACTGCTCCGAAGGTAGCCGCCTGCCGCCTCACAGTAGACTCTGACGTCACCAAGATGTCTTCACCAGTCTATCTCTACAACCATAGCACCTTCCTCTACCACGACCAATAGCGAACTCTCTCCAATTTGTCGATTCAGCCCTTGTATACCAGGTAAAACAGCAGGGGAATTACCGCATTACAGAGGTCTAAAATTAGACATTTCATCATGTTTCGGATGTGGTTTGAGTCGCGTAGGCCGCTTCGCAGGGCAAAAACGCAGTTGGGACAGGTATCTATGACGTAGTTTCGGCGGGATTCCCACTATGAGACACTCGGGCTTTGTGTCATGGGCCAGCCCTCAAGGTGTTTCGACACAGGCCCCATCCAGCCCGCCCTCAGAAACACAGCATGCAACAATATACTCATCCGACATAAAAACGAATCTGTTCGAAGTGACGCGTAGTAAGAGTCCTAATAAACTACAGCTTCGTGTATGAAGTGACGCGAAACAAAAACGAAATGTTTGCCGCATTTTATTTCTTGTTTACCCGCATAGTTCAAACAGGCTCAGAGTGCGAATTATAGCATTTCCTCGAGGGAAAAAGGGGAGGGGGAGCTTTGTCAGCGCCTATCGAACTATCGAAACAGCGTAAAAAAACAAGCACGCACACACACATGATTTTTTTCCGTATATTTTAAACAGTTTCCTTCAACTTGATATAAGGTGTTTGGGTTATGTGCCAGAGTATGCACGATATTTGTTAGTTTACAGCTCATCAAAAGCAAAAACTTGTTTTCTTGTAGCACAAATCGTAATTTTACGTAGGAATAACTTTTATCACGCTCACAGAGCAATGAAAACCAAATAATGTACCTATGTATTTTTAACAGAAATAGCTCAAGCATAAAAGATAAACTCCTTTGTAAAAGAAAGAAATATAAAAAAAATACATTTATTAGAAATTACAAACAAATGTTACCTAAAATATTAAGTATGGAAAGAAAAATCGCAAGTCATATGTAAATTCAGAATAAACAAAGCGGTGGCCTACAGACGGTCTCTTTTAAATCATTAACAGAAAGAAAAAATAAAAAAAAATACTGTTCAACATCTTGCAATCACAATTGTACTTGTTATCACATCCAGTTTCAAGAATATAAAAGTGTCATCAAATAAAGACGATGTTCGACAACTTATTCTTGCGTGAATTTTCTGTTGCCGAGTGATGCCACATTTTTTTAATTCGTTCAGCTGTCAAAACTAGCAGACTAACTAGCCATAATAAATAAAACAAAATCAATATGCGTCCCTAAACGTGTATGAACGCTTATTTACAATGAATAGCAATAAAAAAAACGTGTTCGACATCACTCGTGTCCAAAACACATTGAATACATAAATCAAGCTAAAAAAATTAATAACGAAACAAAATAACGCATTACTGTACAGTCCATGTGCTTCACAATTTATTTACATGAATAAACATGTGCAGTATGAAATACATGTTTGCGAATGGCTGACCTAGTGCTCTGCATAAAAATAATTTAAAAAATCATAATATTTTAGAAAGGGAAATTACTTTCCTTGGCAGAAGATAGAACAATTTTCATGACATTAGCCAGGATAAAATAATTATGAGAGGGTGAACGCCCCTGGTCGTCCGCCCTTCCCCCGGTTCATTTGCACACTGCATAGGCCCGTTTGTGTTCACAAATATGCGCCATGTTACAACAGTTTTCAGCGTGTTCCACAATAATACGTTTTACGGTCCTCCCTTACTTGTTAAAATACCTCTCTACACACGCTTTTTTTTTGTGTAAGAGAGAGACAGAGAAACACGAAGTCAGCGGACAGCTGAACCTTTATGTTTTATTATGTTTATTTATTTATTTATTAAATCTACTTTGAGGAGCTCGGAATCTTATTTCTGATAAGCATGCAACATTTTCAATATTAAAGCGACATAGTTTGAATTGTATTTTCTTTTCGTAGCTGTATAAATGCACTGCATGTTTTGTAAGTAAGTCGAAAATGGAACATACGCAGTTCGTAACAACACATTTCAAGAGCAGTAAGGGAGGCTATTGAAACCAATAGTATATACGCGGTACTAAAACTTGTAGTTGATCAGAGTTCAAGAATAGCTCGATGGCCCAGTTCAAACGAAAAAAAAATGGATTTTTTTTAGTTAGGTCTACTAAGATATAAACAAAAGAACATTCTACCTAGTTAGAATGAGAAACAGTACGTGGAATCGCTTAATAACGTGACACCAATATGTTTGACAGAAAGAACTGCAATTTTCTGTTATTTTAATAGCGATAATTTCATAAAAGGAAGACTATAAATATTTTATCCAACATCGATGAAATATGTTGATTATTCCATTTTATAAGCGAAACACAATCACTTCTAACACAATTGTTGCAGGCGAGATAGTGGTACGGCCCTGTTTATTGTGAAATAATCTCGATCCTTTGGTTGTGAGTGCTGCTGTAACAAGACAAAGCGAGGTATAGCGTGTCCAGTGACCACTCAGGCTGACACTTCCTTGTTGTTCGGCTTCAATTTTTAAAAATGTTATGCTAACATGGACTCTTTTTGGTAACTTGACGTGAAACATTACTTTATTAATAGATAATAAATGTCGCGATTAGACCCAGGGAAATGCGCGCCACTACAAGGGTTCCCTCTTGCACAGTTTCAACCATACGTGTAATTACAGGGTGTGATAGCAGCATATCACCAACCCCCAACCTGGAGGACCAGAGTTGAATGAAGGACGATACGAAATGAGAACTTACAGATGGAGCAGCGACGGAATGCTAGGGCGGGGGACACGGGAGTATCCCGAGGAAACCCACACGCAAAGGCGACGTCCGTCAAGTCTCCCACGTGCGAAAAATTCGGGACCAACCCCGCCGGGGATCGACTTGTTGGGAGGCGAGCGGTCATACCACTACACCACCGCGGCCTCTGATAATACATAATACAATGTTAGTGATCATGGCAAGAATGAGAAATGCAGTCTTGGGGGCTTCATGTTTATGGCGCCATTTAAGGCCGCGGTCTTTCATTTGTTTCAAACAACTGCAAATAACTCGAATATTTTTTTAACCAAATGCTTTGAAAAAATTTGAGACTGTGTACGGTCATACGATACACAATTTTGCCACAGCGTTTTTTTATAATATACAGTTAGCTAGCAAAAATTATTTTGCTTGATTTTGCCTTATTTTGACAACAAAATATGTGATATTTCAGGGACGAAAATCTAAAAATCTATTTGGTGTACTGTAGCAGAAAAATGCAGATAGAAACTATGATATATAAGTGTTAAAACTGTAAGAATAAATTTTTGATATAGGGCCTATGTATTAATTTGCGTTAAAAATTTTTATTTTCGAAACCCCTGAAAAACTAAAGAGGGAAGCTTTAAGGCCTTGTTACGGAGTTTTGCAGTAATTTCGAAAATATATTTTTTTATTGCTACCTAATACTCATATCAAAATTTCGCTGCACAGTTTTGACACGTATATGTTATAATTTGTAGCTGAATTTTTTGTAGAATTATACTGAACGTTTTATTTATTTATTTATTTTTTTTTTTTTTAATTTCATTACCCTGCAGTACCACGTTTTTCGTCGTGAAAATAAGCAAAAATTAAGGCAATTATTTTTTGCTGACGAATGGTACATTAAAAAAAAAACGCGTCCACAGTATTGTGCATTGTGTGATTGCATATTGACTCAAATTTTTTCAAAACTTTTGGTTAAAAAATATTTGAGTTATTGACACCAGTCTGAAAAAAACTTTGGAACAAGCCCTTAAGACATTTCCAACTATTCACTGCTCTGTCAATAGAGCTTTCTGAGTAGTGACGGTCTTCCACTTTCAAACATTCATTTAAACTGCATTCGCTCTATATTTCAAAGTCAATCCGACCAAGCGTCATTAAACCGTAATGACGAAAGCTGGGTGTTGTTTTTGTGTTTTTATTTTTAAATAAATGTTAAAACACGAGCGAAAATTAGGTAATATTACCTTGACAATTCTGCCTAGTCACGTGTTCTCACGAACAGTAGTTATCTATGCCTGACTAACCCTAGCCAGGGCTTCTATGATTCACGGATCCGACATCTAGATCGTGAAATTACGATTCTCGGAAAATTTCCGCTGTTAGGTATTCTAACTTATAGGCAGCGTCTCGATGCACGCTTATATGCTGTTCAGGATAAACTGAACACTGCTTACAATTTTCTGTTAGCCATTAGGCTCCCATATTTACTATATTAAATGCGAAAACTTCCGTGTAACTAAAGACTAGCATAAACGTTTCGGAACCATCAAAGCTTCACTTCTATAGCCCCAATAAATACATTTTATTATTATAAGTGTTGGGAAGTGCTCACTTTAAAGTGAACCACCTATACACGCGATCGAGCAACTTACTGATATTGCGTTGTCAAGAGCTGGATTTATGATTAGAAACTCTAGTTCGCAAACAAGGCGGTCGGAAGCATAAAGGATACAATTGTTACAAATACGCACAATCTTCACGCGCATGTACTCCTTAAAAGTTGTACCCGATATAGTAATAATACTGTACCGTTTGAACAATATTTTTCAGGCCAAACATTTTTTACACGAAAAAGGCATTCTATAATCCTCATAATCATATAAAAAGCCCTACATTTGTCTTAAAATTTTCATAAATTTTCTTATTTTTAATTAATAGCGCGGATGCGAGATAGTATTGGCACTGATGTCGAATTCTTCTATCAGTATATGTAACTGATTAAATATTTCTAATAGTTGGAAGTGAGGATCTCGTACACGATACCAGCGTCTACATAACGCCAGTGTTTGTCACATTCCATATTTTGGCAAAATTATACCGTTATGTAAATTACACATAAGTGTTTTGGACAGGTCGAGCGTGTCGGTTGAATAATTATAAACAGGCACTATACTCACATCTCACATGTCAGTGCTTTTAATATTATGCTATGTAAGCGCACATATTAAAAGAGCTTACTTAATATGAGTAAAATTAAGTTTGTTGAATTGCATAATTTGATTAGTAGAGGCACTCAAAAATTCGCATTATCATTTGGTGGTCAGCTAAACTCCAATGACATGTATATTACACGAGTACAATCTGAGAGTTCATTGCACACGAGCCTTTGAGTGATGACAGTTGCGTATGCAAACCCTTTACAGAAGCTTGGTTAACTACTCTCTCGTTTGACTTATAATTATTAGCTAGAAGAGATCCCTGCGATAAGCCACGACACTGTCGGCCAATGGGAGACGAAAATATAACAGCTTGCAGTCAAGTCTGCTGTCAGAAAATAACGCGAGATAAGCTCGTCCCTTTTGACTAGTGATTCCACGAGTTCAAGTTCGATAGGAGATCAGCGTGATGGACTTCAGACCTCGTGAATAAAACTATAGCTAGAGATGATGGTTTATCGCGGGAAAACTTGACTGTTTGTTGGGTTTCAACGTACATTCGGCTTACCAGAAGATTACTGTATTTCGTTTGTACGTGGAGCTGTTGCCCTATTTGATAGAGCCAATAAGAATACCGCTATTGTAATATTTGACGCCTATTAATGGTCTGCAGACAGCTACGTTGTGTCGATGTTTTCAAGGCTATCTTGACACAAATATTTCCGCGATATTTCATCATCTGTAACTAAAATATAAGGACCTAATAGTATTAGTAATAACGCAGAGAACGATATGGTACTGTAAAGTAATAACCAACCAAATTATTTAATTAATGTATCTGGATTTTTAAAGCAATTTACACCAGCGCAATTTTCATAACATATCAAATTATTTTCTAGCGGTCAAAGACACAATGTGTTTTAGCAGTACAGAGTTTAACACTATGATTTATTTACGATACGCATGACAAGCAAATTTTTGTTACTCATACAGCATACTGCATCGTTATTATTTTTAATACATTACAACAATGAAGTTTGGCATATAATAACGTACACTTCGTTCGAACCAATAATTCAGTTCTCTTTCTTGTTTATAAAACATATATTTATACAGAAAATGCTTTATTCCATAAACGCGAGTAACATTTTCAAATGGTGTGTGTGCGACGAGTTTAAGACACCCACAAAATTCAAACTATATATATGCAATGAATTTTACCAAATCGTCAAATATTACTTCAATAGCCAAAATACTGCAAATACTTCATAGACTAGAACTCATAAAAGTACCTAATTACATAAGAGATAACTGTTAGCTGGTTTATCTTGTTCCTACATTTAGGCGTGTGGTTAGCTAGGTTCAAACGCCGGCATAACGTGCATTGTTCTTTCTGAGAATAGCGGACACACTATTTTCTTATGTCATTTTTATATCAAGAAATAGCTAAAACAATTTTAATATTGATTTACGTAACATTATTATTTATTTTTGGTAGCTACTATTTACGACAGCAAAGTATTTCACCGCCAAGAGAGCAGTATTTTACAATAATATTTAGCAGCTTTATTTATAAAGGTGGGCATCTATATTGTGGTAATGTTTCTATTTTATACAGTTCTGCGACGTACAGCCATCATTGTTCAGACGAAAGAGTACCGTGAAACAGGAAATACATACGGCAACACACAATAGGTCTACGCACAAAAAAAATCCAGTTTTAAAAAATTACAGTATTAGTCCTTATTTTACTTGTTACATACCAGCATCACCAACATTTGAAATTTAAAATATAAGGTAAGTGAACTTAACTTCACGACAGCGAAGTAATTAGAGACAGTGACACAACTCAGTACCGTACGACAGGAACTGGGAGAGGAGTCGGCCATGGCCTTTGTTTAGGAAACATCCCAACATTCGCTTGGAGCGATTTCGGGAAACCATGGAAAACCGAAATCAGAGTGGCCGGAGTCGGGTATCGAACCCGAGTCCTCCGGAATGTGAGTCCAACAAGTTTACGTTACGCCACCTCACCTTAAAGTCATTTAACTTTCGCGAATGGCATTTTGGCCAAATTAATATTTTCTTGTAATTTACTTAGTAGAAATCACACGCATTCATATTTGCTTAGTTACTTGCTGACTAAGACAAGAAGTTGGCGAATACTGAGGGAGGGGGAGGGTAGTTGTTACGCCAAACATACTACAGTAGAAACGCGAGGAGCCGACACTGCATCTTGAATAATTATTTCGAGATGTTTATTTCACGATCTTTCCTAGTCCACTGCAGCTCTCACTCACTCTCCTTCCCTCCCTCCCTCTCTCTCTCACTCTCTGTGGAATTATAATTGTGGAAAAAAGCAATGCTAATTAATTTAAGCAAACAAATAAATGCGTCCCATCAAGACGTTAATTTTGTTGAACAGCAATATTCTTTGGTAATATAACATAGCAGATTAATAATTGTGGTAGTGTACCTGAAGCTGTAAATTCTTACCTGAAAAAATTAACACATCAATTACGACCGACGCAAAATCACAGTTCTTCCTTATTTCACATTTTATATTCACTGTTTTGAAGGTTGAACTAACACGGCTGGTGTTTGGAAAATTATTATTTTGTGATTTTGCGAGTTTGGGGAAAAAAATACGTACATTTATTTTACTGACTCAACTGCACAGCGGTACAGGTGGAGAATTTTTACAATGTACAAAAAAAATACAATATTGAAAAAAATCTTGGCACGACCTTAGCTTATTTCGACAAGAAATTAAATCCAAAAATCTAGAAGACACGCAGCAATGCGCCGCTACACTATGACCTATGTGACCAAATTTAGCCTGCAGAACTGCCGTCACTCGAAGAGGCATGGATTCAACATAGGTGGTGGAAGGCATCTTGGAATAGCAGACATACCACACCCGAGCGCAGGTCCTCCAGATGGCATATATTGCAGGGAAATACTAATTATTTAGCAAGAATCCGTTTTTCCAAGGCTGCCCACTATTGAGTACATATATAGCATATTCGGAGGACCAGATCATCAATGCACATTCACTGTCATGTTTTCGCACCAGTCTTTCACACTGACTGGATTTAGTTGCATGGACATACTCAATTGCTAAATAAATGACTGTCAAAGAAAACTAAAGACAATAGAAAAACATAAATAATCAGAGTATGCTTTAGTCAACAGGAAACATACACAACATAAAATTCCAAAAAAAGTATTTCATACTCCTGGAAGAACAGTATGACGCATCGTCCCTTTGGAAGTAGCCGTTGTCAGCAGGAAACACTGACGACATGAACAGATGAACATGGTATCCAACAATGTCATTTTACCAGGAAGATGGCAGGGATCAGAGAGAGCAGAAGTCTCATGAGTCCCAATGCTTAGCACACCTCGCGGGCCGCGGTGGCTGAAAGGTAAGACCATTTGCCTACCACCAAGGCGATCCGGGTTCGATTCCCGTTGGGATAGGTCATCGGATTTCCGCATGTGGGAATCGTGCCGGACGATGCCGCTGGACGGCCGGTTATTTCGGGGATCTCCCGTTTCCTCCGCCCCTTCATTCCGACGCCGCTCCACACTCACCTCATGTCACCAATCATCAGCGTTAAAGACCTCGATGTTAAGCGCTACGGTAATTTGCTTATATGCGATGTGATGAACCAAGTACCGAGAGTAATCAGACTAAGCAACAATGTTCCAGCGGAGAAGCGTGGTCTTGTTCCAAGGCAAGTTATATTAGAAGCCGACTATACGTTTTGAGCACATCGCTATAGTATACCTGCCAGTCACGCCCAATGAAGGTAAGTATATGGGACTATGATGTATTGCTGAGGGATTATCTCTTCGTCTCTTGCACGCCACTGGCACGAGAGTACGTCAGTCTAATGGTTCCACATAACAACTCAATAGTATACAATCACTGATTAGCAGTGCATGATCTGGAACATTCCAGGCTTCGTCACTGCAATGTTTCCACCATCCACAGTTCAGTGAAAGTGGATTTCTGCCCATCACAAGCTCTGTTGTTGATTGTGTGCAGTCAGTATGATAGTACGACTGAAATGAACCCCGCGGCAATGGTAGATGAACCGTGTTGTATAAAACCATATCCAATCAACTTCTAGATATTAAATACGATTACTTTCTTGTTTTATAAAATAATTAACATCGTATATGCATTGCATTACGACATGCCAAAATTAAAATTTACTGTTTTTGGAATCTACTCATCGGCCTTGCAAAAATTCTCACACAAATACGACACTCCACTTACAAATATGTGCCAATGGTACTTTCAGCGCTCTTCACAAAGTAGATGTATAAATATCATCACTCCCCACAAACTAGATACACAGGATGTTCGAAAAAAAAAGTGTGCCATATTGCAGGAACAGGTCATACACACCAAAAGAAAGAAACAATGTCTTGTAAACCTAGCACGTAAGTTGCACCACTTAAGAGGTATGCAGACTTTGTGAAAATTACAATAGGAGGGTCCATTGTGGTTTCCCTCGTAATGAAATACGTGCCATATTGCAGGAACAGGCCATACACACTAAAAGAAAGAAATAATGTCTGATAAACCTAGCCCCTAAGTTGCACCCTTCAAGAGGTATGTAAACTTTGTGAAAATTACAATAGGAGGGTCCATTGTGGTTTCCCTCGTAATGAAATACGTGCCATATGTTGGAAAGAGATAGTACACATCAAAACAAGACACGAATATCTGACAAACATGATCTGCAAAATGTACCCCTTAAGAAGTATGTACACTTCGTGAAACCGTCAATCACTCCATACGACCACAGAATACATACCTAACAGCAGCGACAAGGCATGATTTTATCGAACTCGTTTTCTCTTTGGATTGATATGGTTTCGGAGCTGGATTATTTCACAGAGCTCTTTGGTTATATTGAAAATAATTACATTATTTAAACATCATGACGTGTACTTTTCGCAAAGAGTACATACCTCTTAAGGGGTGCACTTTGCAGATCACGTTTGTCAGATATTCGTGTCTTGTTTTGATGTGTACTCTCATTTCAACACATCGCACGTATTTTATTACGAAGGAAACCACAATGGACCCTCCTATTGTAATTTTCACAAAGTGTACATACCTCTTATGGGGTACATTTTGCAGATCATGTTTGTCAGATATCCGTGTCTTGTTTTGATGTGTACTATCGCTTTCTAACATATGGCACGTATTTCATTACGAGGGAAACCATAATGGACCCTCCTATTGTAATTTTCACAAAGTGTACATACCTCTTAAAGGGTGCAACTTAGGGGCTAGGTTTATTAGACATTGTTTCTTTCTTTTGGTGTGTATGACCTGTCCCTGCAATATGACACCCTTTTTTTTCGAACATCCTGTATAAGTATATAACTGACTGCGAAAAAAATAAACAATTAATTGACTTTTACATGTTGCTTTAGTCAAGTACAGGAACTTGAAAATCTAGTAAATTAAATTTAGGGCCTGTGCTTCTGTAATTTGACCACGTGGTCGCTACGAGCAATGGACGACAGCATCCGCAGCACTTTGGCATCAATGTGCTGTGGTTGACACAAGGAGGATTGACGATGTAGCCCGGTTTCCTCATCCTGGCACTACATTTAATATGTGCTCACAACTGCGATATGAGAGCAACCTACAAGCTTGTTGGTTCAGAGATGCCAGTACCAAGAAACCATGTCCTTTGACGATTTCGTATTTTCAGGTCGCTTATTTCATTCTGACGCTGCAGAATAACAGAAATCCTGTGTACTCGAACTAAACAATAAACTGCGCTTCAGCCACACAGGCCGAATTGTAACCGTTCTTTGTCAAGTAAATATTCCGTTCATACTCAACTTTGTAAAATTATGAATTGTACGTGGAACCGTCAGACTGGTAGTTACAGGTAAACTCTGTCGACATTAGCAAACCAGAAGTGATAAACGACTTGATACCTAGGACTGCTAAAGCCACATCCTCAGCATCCTCAGAGTGTGTAGTCGGATCAAATAACGCTTTCCTTGAAACGCGACCACGCTGTACCAATTTTACTATGTAGGGGGTATTTACATACCACACATCGTGCAACAGCATCAGAACACGAGAAGAGTGAGAATTATATGGGATAGGTACGTAAAAGACAGCGTTATTAACTATGTTAGAGAAGAAAATAGAGAAATGAAAATCAAGAAACCCGAAAGTGTCAAAATACGATGTCATTGCTGTGGTAAAATTTCAAGTGTGGTGCAGAAAACAAGCAAGACTTATTCACAGTCTTAACCAAGACGAACGATAGCAGTTGATTAATCCCTGGCAAGGAAGTATTGACAATGTATACAGATGGTATTCCAGACAAAGCAATGACCTATCCACGCCAGACTGTAACCCCAAAGAGGCAAACGCCAGAATGGTCCTCCATGTCAAACATGCCCTGCAACAAGGCTCGTATCTTGTTTAGTCCGTACTGTGAACAACTATACCGCGGTAATTCTAACAGAAATGTTATGTCAATTCCAAAATTTGTGTCTCAAGGCCAATAGACAAGTAGCACTCGGTAAAGGAAATAACATTTCCCATGCCCACATTGTCCATATTAACAAGCCTACTAATTATTCACATCTTTACTGGCTGTGACACTGCGTCAGAATGCCTTACAAAAGAGACGGAATCAGGACGAATGGCTTGGAAAAGTTATTTAGAAGTTACATCAGCCTTGACAAACATTACCAGGAAACAATTCACACCTGTGGACATTCAGAATTCTTAAACATTTCACCATAATTTGCTACCACAGAATATGCCAACTAGAGTCAGTGAATGAAGCGAACAAATACATGATTTGTCAGAAGAACAAGACAACTGAAGATCTCCCTCCCGCCCCCCCCCCCAAACTCAGTTTGCTGTTCTTCGACATGCAAAGTGTGCTGTATACTAAGCTGATCTACATGTAACATATCTCAACAAAAACTACCCGCTAAAGAAATATAGGGGTGGAAAATTAACGGCCAGTAACTCCTGGATTGCATTACAGCCTGTGGCATGTAAGGCAAGTGGTGAACTTGTCAAATGTGTGCGCAAAGCTGCATTGGCCTATGGTTGCACAAAAGCTGTGCTTTCCAGAAGATGTGGTACTGCACTGAACTTTGCAAGTGAAACTGAATAACAAGCTAATACAAAAGTAGTCCTTCCAATATTTTCTTGTATTTATTTAGCACAAAAGACACACCGAATTTAAAAAGTTTTCATGTTTAAGTTTTCCTTCGTGCCTTTTTTGTATGATTAATATTTATCAAATTTAATGTCGTAGATTTCTTAGGTATAGGGTTATGACCAGCTTTAAACTTAAGAAAATCAGCAAAAATAGACGAAACCGTAAGAGTTTTGTGTACGTTCCGCGAAAAATAACTGAGAACCTTAAACAGAGTCTTAGCTAGACATGTAGGGTAGAGTTTACTGCGTTAGTACAATAGAGTAATCGGTTTGAATTTTGTGAGACCGCAACGCAAGGAGCATGACTGACCTGGGCGTGTACAGACTGCTCAGCTAGTGGCAATCTTCACCTACAGGAATCCGCTTAGAAAATATTCTATACTTTCTATTTATGTAGAAATGATAATATGGAAAACACTTAGGCCCTATAAAGCGGTAATATTGTAATAAGACTTAATCGACACATGCATCTTCATCCGCGCTATTCTCGTCAAATAAAACATTTTTTTTTTTGATACTGTAGAGTTAGTTACCTAAATCGAAATACAATATGTCGCAACGTTGCTTAATAGGCAAAATTCATACGTGTCGGGATACGTCTGCATTGAAGATAGCAGGTGACGTAAAAGAGTTCAGTGGAACGTCTTGATGCGTCACTCAACATCTGTAGCTCGCAGTCCATGACCAAGATGCTAGAGGCTAAGGGAAGAGGAGAGGAAGCACATGTGCAGTGTGAAGTGGTCCTTACCGGCGCCGGTCATCGTCTCAACTGGGCTGCTCTTCGTGGAACTAGAGTTAGAGTCGTCGGCGCTCCCGAAACAAGAATGTGCCCCTCACAGCCGCGGTACAGCCCTGACTAATACAAATGGAGCACCACAGTCCTCTCTTAGACACTTCAGTGGAGGAAACTGACGTCTAAAGTCCTGCATTCAGAAATATTACACTGTGTTTTATATACAAAATGTTTTTATAAAAAATTCGTCAACATGACAGATTAATGGTAAAACCTTCTTATATGATATTCACGCTAAAGTGGACGCTTTTGATGAACGTCTTACTAAGAACACTAATGAAGAAAATATTTGAATGAAGCCTCAGAAGGTTACTTATGAGCGCTATGTGAAACCTGATCACTTCATTTATTACATGCATTGATATATTTATGCAAAAAAGCAAGAAATTTCAAAATAAAATGTAAAAAATAATACCTAAAGATAAAAAAGTATTTATTTTACTATAAGTAGCCTATACATGACATGAATCTAGTTCAGCTAAACTGCTGTCAGTATTTTCCAACAGGAAACAGCTTAGAACGAACGACTGTTGTTTGTGGGACATTACAAAGCGATACAGTAAACGTACTACATTTAATTCAGGAAATGTAAATAGCTGAACTCTCTCTAGCGTTCTAAACGTCCAAAAAACACTCAAATCTGTGTTTCTTGTTTTGCTCACATTAGGAACTTACACATAAACTTATCTATACAGGTCGGTTCTGAACTACCAGTACAAATTCTGTGAAGTTATTCTTTGTGCAAAATTGGGTACTAGAACTGTACTAACTATGTCGTATAAAGTGTGTCGTAATGGAAGTATCCATCCTCGAAAATTGAAAGATTTACATACGGTAACTTGGAGGAAAGTGCCACCGGGGGAAAAATGCCAGTCATACAAATTTTTACGTTTCCTGAATTATTATTTACATTTTTTTACGAAACTTATAATTAGTATAACCTGCACACATATCCAACGAAAATATTATCGAACATAGCAAAAATTCATACTTTTACAAGAAAAGCTTGTAAACGAATGTAAAAAAAATTATCAATCCAGGCACTACAACAGAATGTCGGAGGTCATTAAAGTGGTCTAAATGTCCCAAACACCTATGGAGGCTAGTTGAGTATGTTTTTAACAGCAGAGTGTTTAATGTGAAATAAAATAACCTTCGACGGCCTGTCACACTTTACAAAATACTTTGTACTTTAATAAAAAAAAATTTTGAAACTGGCTGCGGAACAATTTTTTGTAACATTTAAAACAGATCTTGTAATGTGTCCAAGAATTTATTTGTAAATGTCCAATATAATTTGTACACATACAGAAATGTTTGTATACACACCGACATATTTGAATATTTACAAGCATTTCCTGTAATGTTTACAATATTTTTGTAAAATTACAATCCAAGATTTTTATTAAGTGCAAACATTTTTACTGTGTATAGTAATTTTTTCTCTCACATTTATTCAAACATTATGGTTTTGAAATTTCTTGAATGTTGCATCTTCTCCCGAGTTACTTAACAAAATGGTATCAATTGAAAATAACATCTCAGTAACACAAAATATAAATATATTAACAATTACGTTTATTAAAGCAAGATTTAAAACCTAAGAATAGTTGTGGAGTGCTATCTTACTATAAAGAGGAAAAATAGATGATGGTATGTTGGAAAGCAATTGTATCTGTAGCTCAGGAACATCCAGTATAAATTTCATAGTTCAATTGGACGACCAGAACTATAGTGTTCACGCACAAACCAATATTAATTACGGAAATGGTGGGATTATATAAAATGGCAGGAAAAGTATAGCTATTCAATTTATTGATTTTAAAAATGCTAACTGAGTGTAAAAAGCTTGTATACATGTTACTGTATCGTTTTCAAATAGTCGTACATTTCATCACTGCTTGAATGTATCCTAGCTAAATTATACGTCGGTTAAAAGCTTATTTCTTGAAATAACAGAAAGTTTAAGTAAAAAACGAACGCAGAAACCTTTGAAAACTATGAACGTCACACTCTTCTATAAGGGATTGTTTCTGAATTTATTGTGGAGATGGTGAAACAACAAATTTACACGCACTGTAAATGCCTTCGAAACATCGAAAATACGGCTTATCGACAAATACAAAACGAAAAAAAAACTTCTCTGCAATAATATTTTCACATTAAAAATCTACTAACAGTAACATGCAGAGCTATCTGAATTAAGTTAGTAAAATTATTTAACAGAGATAAAATTCGTACTTCATTTATTGAATGCACGTAATATAACAGTGTACTTACGTAACAATATTCACTAATAATAGTCGTTTTCATTTGTGTATGAATGTAAAACATTGTGCTGACCTTGCTTTAAAATGTGGCATTGTGACTGTTCTGTAGGCAAGGGAAGCCACTAAACACTACCGCACCATACTTATCTTAGGACAACATGCGCCACATATTTGCAACTCCCGCGTCGTTGGTCGCCCGCGACCACACATCGCTGCTGATATACAACTTGAGCGGTCATGCAAGAACCTCTGAGATGTATAATGGGAGAGAGAGACAGCAAGCGAGAGTGAGAGAAACAAACAAGTAAGTAATTGTCACAACAAGGAATCAGAGGTCTCACCGAGTGTATCTAAAAATACTGTATTTAAATATTGTTCCATGCAAATAAAGACAACCAGAAAAATATTTATTTTCCACCAGTAAATTATTCGTTTATCTTTTTCTAATGTGTTTTCCTTAGCCTACTTTCCGAAAGTAAAATAGACTTATCAGACTTTCCGAAGGAAAAAAGTAGGCTTATGAGATAACCTGCCTGTTTTGAGAGAGAGAGAGAGAGAGAGAGAGAGAGAGAGAGAGAGTGTGTGTGTGTGTGTGTGTGTGTGTGTGTGTGCTCGTATGCATGTCCCCACCAAAAAAACTTTTGACCCCGTAAACAGAATTTAATCACACTTAGTACACGTATCATTTGGTAACTTGACTTGACTTTTGTGTATTTAGGTTATGCCGTGTACATATATTCATAATGGCGGCCATTTTTACACAGTTTGATTGCACAATATATCTAAGGAACCATTCTTCGGAATTTCATAATACTCATTATGCATATAGTACTTTGTAGGGTGACTTAACAATTATATATTTAGTTGTGCTATGTTAATATTAACGAATTTTTCACAATTTGAACAATTTTTTGATCACACGAGAGATTTGTAGAAATATTATTTTTTTAATTTCTTCAAATTGTGCACACATGCAGTTCTTAGTACACTCTCACGAATTTTGTTCATGTCGTGTTTCTATTAAAAATGTCGCCCATTCAAACATGTTTTTAAACATACCAGATATCTAGGGAACTATTTTAAAAAATTTGATAAAACTCATTGTACATACAGGCATAGTACTCGGTAACATTACGTTGGCATGTTTTGCCCACGCCGTGCTCATATTTACACATGACAGCAATTTGAAAACTCCTTGATCAAATGAGATATCTAAATTACTTATAATTTAATCTAACTCGGTACATGTGTATTAAAAAGTACGGAGATTCTAGTTTAATGAATTTTGTTCAATCTATATTCAATTTAAAAAAAAAAAAAAAAATTCACTCTTCGAACTCAGAACACATTTAGTACTAAGCAAGTTAACGTGGATTTAATGTTTAAGGTTCATGTTGAGCTCAGTAATGTAGCCTACATCCCCAAATTTCCAAGGTTTTCAAGACATGAATACATAATTTAAGGGTACGTGTACTTCTAGAACAATAGGACCAGCAGAAAGCAAAATTTAATATTTACAGGATTTTTACGCTATTACCAAAACTTTGATTTAACTAATCATTAGTGTTGTAGGTCCACCAAGGTATAAGATAACACGAGAACAAATTAAAATATCATATTTATAGATGTACGTAACCAATTTTAACTTTGAGCGTTGATTTGCTTCCTCGTCTAGGAAAGTAGACTCATTAGTCATTAGTCTGGTTGGTAAATTCTTAGTTTTTAAAATGAGAATATATATATATATATATATATATATATATATATATATATATATATATATATATATATATATATATATCCCTGCTCCTCATTCACCTCATATCACAGTCATAAGCTCTCAATTCTGCGACATTTTTACGGGGATAGATATCACAAACCTGTTTGGCAGTTAGGTTTAAAATGGTTTTGCCGTAATGGTTAATTTTTTTTTCAGTAAAAAATTGTACGGTTTCAACTAATGAGTCAGTTAACAAAATCTTTGTTACACGTAGCTAATTGTATCTAAATATGTTTGGCAGTTTTGTTTAAAAAGGTTTTCACCCTGTTGGCTATTTTTACGACAGTGAATACTATGGTTTTAGATACAATTAGTTACGTGTAACAAAGATTTTGTTGATTGACTCATTAGTTGAAAACATACAATTTTTTACTGAAAAAAAATTAGCCATTGCGGCAAAACCATTTTAAACCTAACTGCCATACAGGTTTGTGATATCTATCCCCGTTTAGTTTTTTTAAAAATATCGCAGAATTGAGAGTTTATGACTGTGATATGAGGTGAATGAGGAGCAGGGATTGATGCAAGAGCGAAGGAAACTGGAGCACCCCTAGATAACTCAATAGCCTACAACACCTGCCTACGTTTGCGAAAACCGAGAGCGACCCTACCGGTAATAGAACCCGAATGGCCGCGTTGGTAAACTGTACATGAACATATACCATAGCAAATTTTCTCTTTAATAATTATATTGAAACATGTCAAACTGGTAAATGTCTTTATATTTACGTTATATGTATAGCACAGCGAACTCATTTGAACGAGACATACGGTAGTTTGCAGTGGAGTAGCGCAGACGTGTTTCACAGTTAGTTGCGATTAGCAATGACTTGACTCAACACTTGAGTTGTCTGTGGAACCAGAATACAAGTAAAGGTACGTGCACCATCTGGCCAGGGACGTACAGGATACTAGGAACCATCTCACACACAATACGACTTCAGTCACAGTACAATACTCTCTCGGTTGTGTCTATCAGTCGTTAAGGCTCCACTTCACTTAAGTATATGGAAGTAATTTAATTTTAGTATTCTGAAAATTCTGAGATGAAAAACTTTAAATGTGCGATTATATCACAAATTATATTTATTTACGCTACAATACAGGTAACACTATTGAATTGTTAACGTATAACTACGGTGTAATCAGTCTCTCAATTGTACAGTAGCGCAAAGTATATAGAATTTGCTGTTTAATAACATATTCATTTTTCTGTTCAGAATTTCAAAAGAAATCTGAAAAATTATAAAATCAAATGCGGCGATTGATGCCGGGACTTAATATAATATACTTGGAGTGTACAGTCGGATATAGTATCTGCAAACCGAACAAGCTTCGATGCAGGATAAATTACACTTCCTCGTAGATACATAACGCTTCCTTGAGGAATGAAAGCAGGAACAGTATTCAGTGATGTATCTCTGCCACGCTACATGTTGCGAATAAAATTATCAGATAAGCTGTTGATGAAAATAAAGGGTTTCGACTCCTGCTAGAACATGAGAACATGACTCTCCAGTAATTTAAATTTACAAAAAAAAGTCTACACAAAATTTGTTCTTTTATAAAAGGAAGAACGCAAACTAATGTCAGAACATTTATCAATCTAGGCACTACAACAAGAATGTTGTAGGTCACGAAAGTGGCCTGATTTCCAAAATACCTTATGGGACTAGTGGGATACATTTTTAAGATGCAAAACACAATAACTTTCGAAAAATAAAACTTACTAAAACATAATAAATAAGGACCCGTGGTCTTAAGGGCACCATATACCGCACGCTTAAAATGCGTTGCAGTGTACTCGTAAATACATTCTTCTACGAAAATATTTTATTCCACGTTGAGCCTATTGTGTCAATGTACGAAAGGAAAATACACCCCAAACGATGCCATAAAGATAGTGTCAAAGCATCTAGTAAATTAGAAAAATAATTTCGGAGCCTCTCAACATAGCTAAGAACAGCTTTTTAGAGCTATTATGTGTGAAAAACTACTCCCGGGATTCGTATGAAACTATGATGGTATGTATAACCCGCAACACCCAGCACTGATAATGTCTGCAGCACTGAAGAGTGCGGGCAGACGGCAATGTCTCAATAGGTTTAGTTCATCAGTCTTGGTCTGGAGTTAAGGTTACCGCCTGGGTGGACGTTGCTTTGCGCAGTCCAAGACCTAGAAGTGAGGAAGTGATTAGGGCAGCACAACAAGCACAACACGTCTCACACTGTGGCCTCTATACGCAAGTCACTGAACTGGCGTGCAGTCTTCTCGCCGACAACTCCACTGCATGAGACATTCTGTTAACAGCCTAACATTTTAAGACGTAACATTTAATATATACTCCGAAAAGATTTTCATACCTGAAAAGAACCGCAACAGACCCGTTTCGCCTATAAGGCTTATAGGCTTTAAATAGTAGCGGTGAACCTAAACTGGGTGTAACGTACTTTGATACTCCTAAACAGACATGACCCATGTGCGTTTTGAATAATCTTGTATCGGTCAGAACTCTACACACCGCTCGCGGCCTGGGCAGACGGCCACCTAAAGACATCAAAACAAAGCGACTCAACACTTTCTCTAATGATATGTATTACCTCACACACTGAAGTATCAGCTCGTGACGCGATAGGTGTGTCAACAAACATAGACGTTACACACTCCACACAAGAACTTCGCAAGTCGCAGAACTACAAATATACAGGAAGTTAATGAACGGCGTTTAAAACTCTCCGTCACGTTATACGGAATGCTAAGACGAATAAAATTATATAGGACACTTGGTGTCGCAAATGCTGGGAAGTGCCTGATAAAGGCACACAAGTTGTGGTACGTGAGGTTCAAAATCTGTGTTGATGTAGCAAATAATTATTTTTGAGAAGTCAATCAGTGCATAAAATGGGCAGATCTGACAGTTCAACGGGTCGCAGATAAGTAAAAATAATATTAGCCTCCCGTTGAAGCCCCTTAGGATTCGATTCCGTTGGCATTACCCGCATTTTACCACTACCAGACTAGTTATTTCTGCAGTACTGTGGTTCTAACTGATAATACACACACAATCCAAGAGAGTAGCTATAGAGTGCATGGGGAAATGTCACGAAATGCGCCAGTTGTTGCCAGTCAAACGTAGTATTCATACCTCACCGACCACAACTTATGTGCTGTTTTTCAGGCACTTCCCATTATTTACGACACCAAGTGTCCTGTGACATTTTACTCGTCTTAGCATTCCCTACAGTGTGACGGAGAGTTTAAAACGTAATTCATTAACATCCTGTATAACAGCTATAAGGACCAAAGCATGGATAGTTCGCGATAAAGTGAACCCTTATGACGACCATCTTGTCTACAATAATAATTATAATAAATTAATTAATGTAGTCTCAGGCGTTAAATTTTTTAATACGATAAAATCTATACACTTTGATTGATACTTAGCGTGATTTGTTTATATTAAAAAGACAGGAAACTATCAATTATATGAAAGGAATAAAGTAACCAGGATTTCACAAGTGTTGACTTTATCCCGAACCAACTACCACCAAACTTTTGTGACGAAAATATCGTACCACGTGCACAATAACTTATAACTCATTGAAAACGCATACTCATTGCAAAGAGGTGGTGGAAAGCCGCGAGAATCTTTTCTGTCAGTGTATTCTCAAATCAGCGGAGCGTCCTGCACCTTGTGTGGTTGAACGACAATTATGCTGTTTACAGACGAATCACAGACCTTCTGTCGTAGCGCATCGGGATTGGCAATGACCCAGTCAAACAGGGACTTATCAGTAATGAAAGAAAAGCGTCAGATATTAATATATTTTCATTGAAACCTAGCAGACTGTCACCTTTTCCCGCGATATATCACCGTGGACAAAGCAGGGGAAAATATACAGAGAGAGGCCACAGGTTCCATTGCCTCTCCCGAGACAGTACCAAAAATATAAAACTAACTAAGTGCCAAGTAAAATATTGAAAAAATTACCTCATCCTTCTCAAATAGCTTTATAAATAAGGAAACATACGTTTAAAAATTAACCTAATGTATTTAATATCAGCACAAAGGTTTTCACTTTTAAAGTATGATTTATCCACAAAGCTATTACAATTTCTTAAAGGGGTTCATTAATATTTTTATGTTTGGAAACTCCTTCAATAGCATCAGTTTTTACATTAAAATCAAAAATTTTCCGGGGGAGGCCCCCGAATACCCCAGTGCCCTTTTTGGCTTGAGGTGTGGGTGTTTAACTACGTAGTAAGGTATATCCCTCTTCCAGGATCCATACCTGTATCCTCGCCAGGGACAAACGAATAGCATGGACGCATTTCGCATGGCCAGCATGACTAATATACATCATACAGCAAGAAAAAAATTCCTCGTGAATATAATTTCCGGAGAAGCATGCCTGGTACATGCATACACAAAGAAAATTATGTTTCAATCACAAGCTCATGGGCTGGAAATCAGACACGCCACGCGAGAATAATCACTGTTAGACAACATAACATGATTCATTAACGACACATGTAGAAATATCTCACAATATATCCCACAGGTCGGGGGTGGATCCAGGGGGTCCGGGCCCCCTTCTCCCTTTGACCTTCCATGTATACTTAATCTATAAAATATAAAATTTTAAAGTGGTATATTAAATTTTTTGTTTAAGAAATGTCTTAAATACCACTGTTTTGCACCTTAAAAACTTAATTTTTCTCGGACCCCCCTCCTCCTTTATCGACTCGTAGTGTGGGCACAACTACATTTTGGGAATGAACTACATCCCCCCCCCCCACTCACCCATAAAAAAAACTAGAGCTGTGTCCGTCTCTGTCACAGGTCATGTTGACAGCAGTCACGTGTGGCTCGTATGAAACACGGCTTGTTCTCAACACTGGTACTGACGTGCCGGACAGCAGGTATATCTAGGAGGTGGGTGGCAGTTAGATTCTGGGAAGACCGGTGGAATACCGGAGCTCTGTAGTTGAAGGTCGGACAATTTGTTCCGGGAGCTGGAGGGAACTGTGGGTCGGGACCAGCCTTGCTTCCCTAGACACGCCCACACAGTCGCTCTAGTGTGACACTTCAATCAAGTTGCTATGACAGCCCGCCCTTATACAGTACACTCCACTAATGTAATACACAGTACGTTTATACCGTCACCCGAAACCAAACTTTCAAAACCAAGGTCTAAGTGTTTACACAATTCAAACCTGCCGTTTTGGAAACTTGTGTTTCGTCAACGAGAAATGACGGGAAATTACACGAAGCAATAGATTTACAGGATTTAATTTTTTTGCTGACGAACAAGAATGTAAATGTAAGAAACATCACAGAATTACATTAATTAGTTACTTTAAGATACATACAATTATTTCTTTTAAAATGAATTTTTGTTCACATTCAAAAAATTATGTTTACTAACCACAGTTGAAAATCAAGTATAGATCGTATTTCTCTTCAGTGTACCCGAAAAAATATAATTTACATATAAGGTGATGATATCCTGTTAAAAACAATTGCATAATATATCACTGTAGTACTCGCCACTCTTGAAACCCCATATTCACTGTTTATATCGCACACAAACCCAGCGAGCTGGAGCAATGATAACACGTTCGACTCGCATTCGGGAGTACCCGAATTCGATCCCCGGCTCCAGCTATCCTGATTTCTGTTTCCCATGGTTTCCCGAAATCACTCCAGGCGAATGCTGGGATGGCTCCTTAACAAAGACCATGGCGGACTCCTCTGCCAGCTCCTGTCATTTTACCAAGTTGTGTGTGAACGTCTCTCCTTTGTCGACGAGACGTACAGCCCACTTACCTTACCCTATACCGCACACGAAACACAACTTTTGTCACGAAACTTAAATTACAAACTCAGGTTTCCCTCAACAAATGAAACATGACTTATGCGCTGTTTACACTTCACTCAAACATCACTTTCCGAAACTTGGCGTTCAGGAGACGATATAAACATACTAACAGCGTGAAAAAAAAACACTAGTTCAACATTTACTACAATCTAAGTTTATTGAGTGAAAGTAGCCAAGGAAAAACTATGAAAAGGCAATACTTGGTTACATATTCGCCACCTTTGCGAGTGAATACTGACAAGAATGGCGCATTCCTTCAGCATATTTCCTTGCCGGAATCTTTGGTACAAAACACGGCGACAGAAATGCTTCACAAGAACCTTATCACTACTGCTTGCACACAAAACGACAAAACTAATTTCACAGCACTGTAATATTTTTTTATTAATTTGTAAACACTACACATAATTTAAAGTGTTTTGCCGTAATATGTTTAATATCAGCCCCGTAATATACTGCACATCCTTTGCATAACAACGATCTTACTAAATCTACATCGTAAACGTGACATCTCAAATTTCGCCTACTACTGTGTTGACAATAATAAGTAATTCTTTGGTGATTCCACCAGTTAAAATGTAAACTATGTTCAAACTGCAATAAAATCAGCTTACCCGCTAAATCTTGCAAACAAATTACAACTAAATGGCAAAATATGTTTAGTTAATTTTATATACATTATTAATATGACCCGACATTGTTACAAGAACTAATCTAAGTTAAACCTGCGACGTTTAAGCTCTAATGATCTAATTATTAATAATTTATCACTAGAAACATCACACTATCACTTTCATAGTTAACAAAGTAAAAGGTACAAATTAGTGAAATATATTTAATTTTAGAAACATCTCGAGGTCCGTAACGCAAACACATTGAGAAGTGTTTACTGATACAGGCTGTTAACTGTAAAGTTTGCACTTCCTAGAGCATGTGTTAAGTTCATCTGAAGAAGGGAGGAAATGTCAGCACCAGAAACGTAGCGACTAGCTCGTCTGAGAGAAACTCCTGTGATATAGTTTGTTTTTATCGTTGTTTCTTCCAATCTTGTGTTTGTTACGTCGCTGTTGGCTCTTCCTGTTTGGTGTGTGACATCGACCTCGCCTTAGTTATTGTCTGTGTTGTCTTAATTCTATGTCCTAAGTTTTATCAGTCTTTCTTTTGTTTTTCCCCTTGGTTATTTGTTTTGAACTTTAACCTTCGTTTATTTGTATCTTATGTGATTTACACAGTTTTTTATAAGTTTTGTTCGTATTTATGTTTCTGTTGACTACAGCCAAATAGAATTTTTTACTTCGTTGTTTTTACTGTTTTACTTCAAGTTATCTAAGGCGACAGAGCAATGTAGCACGTCAACAATATTTCACGAAATGAAGAATTGTAAGCTATAAATATTTTATTATGGCTCGAGGTGTGAATTTTTCAGTAGAGCGAAAACTACACATTGTCTTGTTACTTACACAAATAAGTGTGTCTTAATTAGTATGGAAAATATACTACTAACTAAATGTAAAAAAAAATGGATTCAAATGTTTACGTAACATAAAATATTCTCGTAACATTAACAAAACCACAGAGGAAAAGTATATGATCAATTAATGACTCAAATATTCTGCGGATTATTAATTTAGCGTATGGTTAATTAAACACAAAGATAATGTTTTAGAATTTTGTAGACAGGAATAACAATTAATTAAATGTTGATGTCAAGTCTGGAGATCCACTCGACAACCAGAGTTACACAGACGAACTACTCATGTTTCCCGTATATATGCCCTGTGTGAACTTTATTCATCTACGTGTTAGACGGTTTGTTGCCTAGTTCCACAGTTGTTCTGAGCAGAGTGCAACAACCGTATCTGCTTGTGTAGCTTATCTGCATACATCTACATGGTTGATCTTTTACTGAGTAACAGACACTGCTGGCTTTTGGCTGGGATTCATACGTCCGCAGACCTCTCGGGGACGTTCCGTTCGATTGTCCAGCCACTTTTGTGTCAGGTCAATAACTTTCATTTAGCAGCTGGTTGGTGGGGATATCTTTAACTTTAGGCGACGTTTTGAGAGGTCAATAATATCTTGGTGAATAAGCAGGGGATGAATTATAACTCCTGAAGTACATAGCAACTGTACAGTATTGTGGAGACATTGTTTCTTCCAGTTTACTTTGTAACTGCTTTGGCTGCGTAATCTAGTGACGTCAGACATGGCGCCCATCATTGTACTCCACAGTTGCATGGTGATACTGTAAGTCTATGACTGTCGGGATTATGGATTGCCTTACATCACACCGAAGTATGTGTTTCTCGCGTGAGCTCGTCTCAACTGCATCTTACACGCCAGATGCGGTGAATTATCCGACATAGACAATTATGGATGCCCGTGGGTTCTGGTTCTTGCCCGAAGTATGGTATGGCCTGCACTCTCTCTCTCTATCCATCTCTTTCTCTCTGTATATATACACACATAAAGAGAGAGAGAATGATTTGCTAGACAAGTACGGTAACTTACTTAATTCATTATCTTCCAACTTAACTATGTATACATGTAAATTTGATTTTCTCACAACGTACGCCCTAAATGTAGTATGGCATCTGAAAACTTGTTTTATAAACACAATGAGTTCAAAGTGGTGTAAAAATCAACAGATTTACATTTACGACAATTTTACATCTTCGTTTGATAAACGCAAGGATCATTAAACTGAAACACGACACCAACGATATTTATTTTAACTGCGTCGAAATGAATCCAGAAATGACTATGAATACAGCTATTTTCCCTGTGCGTGCGGCTGTTCTGTCTGCATAGCAGAGTTGAACAATGAGTTGTTCTATGTTCCTGACAGATGCAACACTAAACGCACATGGTGCATATTTATATAAAGGAAATGACGTAATGCACTTTGCATCGTATCGTGTGTTCAGCAAGAGATAAAAGTGGATTCGTTCACAATGAAAACCGATCTTACTTAGGGTTACATTACCACACGTACTCACGCAAATTTCAAATTTGGAAAAAAAAAAAAAAAAAAAAAAAAACGGCAGCTGCAAATTAAATGCATATTGTTTAAATTGCGTGAATGCTCTACAGATGCTAACAATCGTGTTCCAAGATAACTTCTTAAATTATAGTAAAGAAAGATGGGTTGCGTAGCTGCACTAAGCAGACATTATCTTCTGGGCAGGGCATGTTTCTATCTCTTCGTTGTCCTGCATTTCAACTTTATATTTGACTTTTGAGTAAGTTGTGAGAGCGAAAGAAACACTTTCTTTTATTCGTTCACTTCATTTTTCTACTGACTCATAGTAAAAAGAAAACTTATCAAACGCCATCTCGCGAATCAAATGACACGTACAGCGAACTTGATGGTGTAAAGAGGAATTAACTAACTCGGCAGAAACACCACCCAAAGCTGGCGTCTGTGACCAATAACCCGCCGATTAAACACCAAGATTTACACAACAATCAGGAGCCTTTATAGTTTCCTACAATACAAACATACCTACCTTTGCCTGCGTTAATGAACAGACTGGATACAACAAGAGAGGGTGGAATATTCCTACAGTAACACGAAACAAATTAACATTTAAACTTAAGGGCGCGATCTACAGAAATTTTCATCCACATATTTTTATAATTGTTCCAGATATTTCTTCATATGTTTGACATTAATTGTGACTACCTTTCGATCTAAGAATTTTTTTTCATCTCTCATAACTTTTGCGTAATGGCTCGTAAATGTCAAAATGTGCTTGTTACAGTTTTCAATACAACACTAAAACTACATAACTTACATACTGAATTGAAAAAAAATTCGCAGCGAATAACGATGCTGTAGGCTATAAGATACCCTACATAAAACCACAAATTAAAATAGTTTTGTATTTATGAAAAATTAATTTTTTAAAATTGTAATCCAAATTTAAGCATTTCCATTTAAATACAAAAATGTTTATTTATTTGCATGTTTTAGTTTTTATATAGGAGAACATGTAGCATGCAACATCGTTATTAACTGTGAATTTTTCAGTTTGGTATGTCAGTTCATTTTAGTGTTGTATCGAAAACCGTAACATGCAGATTTTAACATTTATGAGTCATTACGCAAAAACAATGAAAAATAAAAAAAATTCCTAAGAGCAAAATTAAGTAACAATTTATGTCGAAAATAAGAAAAAATATCTGGTACGAAAATAAAAATACAAATATGACGATGAAAATTGCTGTAGACTATGTCCTTAAGCGCGTCGCCTTCCAGTGCGTTAGAGGCCGTCCAGAAGCGACGGAGCTATAAGGACAACCTTGAAACTAGTGTCAAATGCCGCATTGCCACAACGAGATAAGCGCTGAACTAGCGTGCAGATACGCGATGATCCATTTGTACTACGTGAATTTAAAAGGTGACCACGTGAATGTAGACATA
>PNEQ01021319.1:27545-69481 GCA_003012365.1 Medauroidea extradentata
ACCCGGACTAGTGCGGGATTATCGTCGGACTAATTTTTGTCTTATTCATAGACGCGGACTATATCTAGTCCGACGTTACTTGGCGTTTATGAATAAGGTAACACTTGGTCCGGACTATAGGACCAACCCTGGACTAACTGGCACAAGATGATCTCAGGATCATCTCGGAACTATCTCACGACTATGAATAAGGCCCAAAATGTTCTATGCAAACATTATCTGACTGAGGTATGGATTCTAGTCGCTAGTTCAAAGACCACGTTACTACGTGCTGGTAAGGAACACACGCAAATACAACCCGGCTGCAAAACTTGTCCAGAAAATTGCAAACCGCCAAAATCGGACATAGATTCCTAGATCAAACACATTCTAGTAATTTATTAGTCTACAAATATTTAAATAAGAAAACACAGCACGTTATCCATGTGCATATTCGCTCATTTGGCACCAACGAAAACGTAGTCGGTATAATATAACCGTGGTCACGTGATCTGATCTATTCAGTTGTATGTTTAACGGTTTTTTACGAACGTATAAAAACTAATAGTAGTATGTTGGCGACATATTTAAAAAATTCGGTAAAATCTGCAGAAATGGCATATTCCAATCGCCGGTCTGGCAGACCTGTATTATTGGGACAATTTCGGATACTGCGGAATAGTCTTTAGACTCGTACAATATATGTATACAACATTACAAATACTTACTAGTAATTTATCCTTTACAAAAGTGCTATAGTTAACCTCCGAAAATTTCCACAGCAATAAGGGATTGCAAGATGAAAAGTTCTGTGACACATAAACGCTGCTGTTTGCATTAAACGAGAGTTTACGGTATACAAATAAATAATTAATAATTATGTACCATGTTACATGCCTGAATTACGTTCTTCTGGTGACATTTTTTACTTGATAAACATTCGTCCAGACTTCTCGTCCTACAAAAATACTACATTCTGACATCGTTTTCTTTGACCAACAAACTCTCAAGGGCTTTACAACAGATTTTATTTTGTGTATAGAAGCGGGAGCCTGTGTTTTACTTTTTACTCGCACTTTCCTGTTTTTCGCCTGCTGGCTGCTATCTACTCTGCTCCCGAGCAAGGCAGACCGAGTATATTCGGCAAAGAGATCGAGTTGAATATTTTTAGATTCCGAACAGAGCTAGACTGTACTCGCACAAGGTACTTGAACGATTTTTTGAGTAATGTCTACTCTATCGAGTAAATCGTGTAAGGTTTTTGTAAGCGCCTCACACAGACCGCACTTAAGAATTATACACATACCAGATAACAAGATAACGGTCGAGGTAACATTTGAGCCTGTCCACCCACGGGCTACCACTGCCCACGATGAAGACAAGCGATACCGTGTAATGACATGACAACTTGAAATTACAAGGCGCAGGAAAATAAATTATAAAACTCTGGCATTATTGCCTCGGTTAATTAGGAGCAGGCAGGGGCAACAAACAGGCTGGCCTCCCGGCACGGAGATCCGGTTCTGATCCCGGCAAACCTGACTTCTAACTGCAACGTGTGTAGCCGTCGTCAATGACATGCAGATTTTCCCGGGGTGCTCCACTGACCCCCACCGAAGCGCTCCGCGGCCTCTACATTCCTAAGTCGCGTTTCTTGTGACACCTTCAGGACCCAGGCGAAAGCATATCCTGGTACAATACGCGGTAAAAAAAAACATGAATTATTAATATAATTACATTAATTTGGGGTAACTTTGTACTATTTTGGGGTAACATTGTACCAGGGATTTTATTTTACATAATAACTTTGTGGCATTCAACCACTATACAAAATTTAAGGTTAACCAACTTATTCATATAGAACACAACCGTATTCTTAAATTCTGAAATACTTCATTTTAAATTAAACTAGGCTAGTGGTACAAAGTTGCCGTGACCTGTACAAAGTTACCCCAAATGACTGTACGGTATACTGGCATAAAAAACTTGCATTATGTCTAGGGAATAAATCCCGGTACATCTTGATACCGTTATATTATTATTATTATCATCATCATTACCTAGTCAAAACCAAACATAAGTTTGGCTACGTATTTGCATTGTTACGAACATTATACGACTTTTGTCCAGAACAAAAAAACAACACCAACAGTTGTACTGGACTGTTGTTACTTGAGGTAATCCTAGACAAAGTTCGCGTACGTTCCCGGATGAAGTATTCATCACTACAGAGGATATTATCTCCGACACCGATATTACGGGACTTGATATTCAGACATTGTTTCCAATACCTGATGCCGTTACTATTATTTGATATTGGTATAAAATACTACTGAATTTGTGCATATTACTTTCTAGCTGGTACAGGCGACTTCGTTCGCGGGGTTTTAAATTTCATGCGATAGTATTTCTGCAAGTGCTAAATGGTGTAAAATTGTGTTTAGGGTATTTTAAGAACATTAACATCTTGAAAAAGAAATTGTTTAACAACATTTTTTGGGGTACTCCGTTCTGTCCCTGTACCCAGTTTTAGTTATGCCTCGCTCTCGAAGTATAATTTGTTTTTGGCAGAAACATTCTCACGCCTACGCACAACTCATCAAAGTTTCATCTCAGTATGAAGAATTGTATAGGAAAGCATCGAAGATGAAAAAACGAACTAGCATTCACTTTTATATTATTGATAACGACGTTTTCGTTTCGTCAAATGTAAAAAAAAAAAAAAAAAACATCTACTTCGCTAAGGTTTTCATAATCTACTGTAAAATTAAAAACGTTACTAGTTTTGGAATCGAGAAAGATAGCGCAACGGTACCGTTCGGGAGAACCTGGGTTCAAATCACATCTCCGGTCATCCTGAACTCGGTTTCTATTATTTCTCAATCCCTCTAGGCGAACGTAAGGTTAGTTCACTAGCAAAGGCAGTGACTGCTTCCCTTATTGTCTGTCGATGTGTCAAGTTTTGTGTCTCCGTCTCGTATGGCCTCGCTGTACTTAAAAACAATTTTTAAAATGTTTAATAATTCTCACAAATAAGAAAAAGTGGTAGTAGAGACTTCAAAGCATCCCAGGTCACCTTCCTTTATTAATCTGTCGAACTAACTTTAAATATATAAATACAGCGGTCGATAACTGACCGGATACTGCTTGTTCGAGCATCAAAGCCTGTGTTTATAAAGACGGTTGTTAATGAGACGGCGACGAAGACGGATAGACAAGTCGACATAGCTACAAGAAGACGGCACTAAGGTGAGGTTCGACGATTAGCTTGAACAGCACATAGTGTGATTTTTGTGTCGGTTTACTGTACAGATTAGACTGGATTGAGTAAGACCAATATTTTTTCTACGTAAATACACAGTCCACGCACAACATTTAATTACTAAGTATCGTTATCTGCGAATATTCTTGAGCCAAAGATAGCTAACCATAATAAAATTATTTAGCAATTTTTTTTAAACTGTATAAACATAGAAATAATTATTGAGCGACAGATACATAACAAGAGATATAGTCTATAAGTTTCATATGTAGACAGACGGATGTTTTCTTTTTTTTTAGTTCTATAAATTAACCTTAAAATTTCACAATTTTGATCGAAACGGCCCGTGTCCCAACGAAAAAACAAGCTATTATAATGCTACAACATTACTTTGAACCAGATACTGTCGAGTTGTATTCGCTCACAACACAGCGCACATTCCTGACAACGTCACGTGTAGCTATGACGCATGGCTTGTCATGTCTTATTCTGTTCTTTCTTCGGGGCAGAGTAGATGGTACGTCTAAAATAACACACCGACAGACCAGTGAAAAACACAAATTATTCGTCACAGACGAACAAATTTAATGTTTTTGTTAAGTGGACATTACGTCTCATCGACTGCGAGGTCCTTAGATACAACATTAGTACGCCTTAAAACCTTAGTACACCTTACAACCTTAGTACACAACTGCACACAAGGACAGTAACTGAGCGATAAAGCGGCCATGGTCTGTGATAAGAAACCAAGAGCGATTTGGGGAAACCATGAAAAATCGAATTCAAGACGATCGGAGCAGACAATCAAACCCAGAAAATCTCGAACAGGAGTCAAGCGTGTTATTTGCACAACCTCGCACGGCAGGAGAAAAAAGAATCAAATTAAATGAGCTGAGTAGGTTTCTTGGTTCTTAACTGTTTTAGTAATACTGTCTTTCATCTTTCATGGCCGTATTTGATAATGAAAGAACATTCTGTACCGCCTGGATTAAAGTACCAGCGTACAACCCTTAGTTTACTAGGCACATAGAATGCCTGTACACACACGAGACAGCCGCCGCAGATTCCGCATGTGCCCCTGGAGGCCGTGCTGTTGCGGGACGGAAATACGAAACTGACATAACTCGCTGGGTGTTTGTAAAATCAAATGCATCCCGACAGACTAGTTACAAATCATTCGAACGGCGGCGGGGCGCGTGCAACTGGGCTCCGGACCCGTATTTGAAGCTGTGGAGAGAAGTTGTTGCCATTAATAAAATTACGTATTTGTGTAAACGGTGGGGAAGTGAAACACCTCTGTTGAGGAGTAATGTCGTGTTTACTGTCATATAGATGTAAATGTTGACGTGCTAAAATTCGTAGAGTAGAAGAATGTGAGTTCCTTAGTAAAAAAGTTGCCCCTCGTGTAGTGCTAATGGTGTACAGAAACAATACAAAACAGTGGTAGTCAGATTAACGGCACATAAACCACTAGAGACCGGAAAAATTCGCGTTCAGTCAAATAGGGCAACAACTATAGTACAAGCGAAAGCCAGTAATCTTCTGGTAAGCTGACCGCGCGTTGAAACCCAGCAAACAGTCAAGTTTTCCTGCGATAAACCATCATTAGATACCGGGAAAATTCGCATGACAGCAACTCAGGATAGTCTCAATTTAATGTGCAGGCACGTACACTGGCGAAAAATAACAACGAATAAAATAATGAGCAACAGCACGGGTTTTAATTCTCATAATAATCGTTATGGTGTTCAAACACCTGTGAACCAGACGATCACTACTGTGTTTTCCCTAGTGTTTTCAGATAGCATCACGTTCGAGGATAGAGCAGATACTGGGAACACTGGACATGACTGGCGATGAAAGATGATGGGGGGGGGGGTTACAAATTACTGAACCTCACGGCTGGTGAGTCAAGTTAGCTGCTCGCTGGAAGAAAATTAGCATGATTACATGACCACCGGCACGTTCCAGGTAGGCAGGACTAAGAGAATACAAGACGATTAACATGATGTTCAAATTTCAAAACATCATTTTCAAGAACTGTATTCACACCCACTATGTCGAGAATCATGTTTTTCTTCCTTATTTCTATCATAGTCAAATTTCAGGCTCAGAATTCGAATTATATCACTACAGATATTCTATATTTTTAAACATTGAGAGAATAAAGTGAGGTCACCATGTATGAGGTGAGATGAAGTCACCAGAATTACATAGATGTTTAAGAAAACTTGGAAAGCGGTTGAAGAAGCGGAAAAAAAATATGATAAGTTACCAGCATAACTAATGAGCCTACTTTCATCAACGTAAGTGGAAATTAACACTTAAAGTTAAAAACGGCCAAGTAGGCCTAGAAACATAAAAAAATATCATAATATAGATCCTCGCGCTATCCTCTAATGTGGTGGACCTACAACTGTAAAGACTAGCTAAATGAAACCTGGTATAGTAACGTGTATTATACTTAATTTGCTTACAGCCTGTCCAGCAGTTTTTGAAAAAAATATATATATTATTCATGTCGTTAAAGCTTCTAAATTGGTTGACGTACATTTACTAAACACATCATAAAAAACACATTAATGTCACGTTACCTTACTTAGTACTAAATCTGTACTGAGTTTGATAAAAAAATAAAGAATATTGTTCTACAGATTTTCCATAAGATCAAAAAAATTTCGTAGGGCCGCCTTAAAAAAAACTTAGTACGGTATGAAGAAATACATACAATTTTAGTAGCTGTATTAAGTACAACATGTACATCGAATTTTATGAAATTCAGATTAAAACTTCCTTGAGGTAACAAATCAAGAAATGTTCAAATAACAACTACTGAGGAAACATCAACACGACAGTAAAAAATACAACGAAGTAATTTTACCTCGCTTAGTACTAAATATGCATCCAGTGAGATTAAATTCTGAAAACGGGTTCTTCAGATATCTCGTGTAGTCATAAAACGTTAAAAACAGACATTTTGGAAATACGTATACGGTATTAACAAATACCATAAAAGCAGTCACCTTACTAAATAATATAGAAGTACTCAGACTGATTAAATTAAAAAAAAAAAAAAGGATCCTTAGATATGAAGCAGGCTCAAAACATTTAATATTGTTATTACATTGAAAATACGAACACAGCATGAACTAAAAGCATAGAAGTCAAGTCACCTATGTACAAAATTTGATAAAGATCGGTAAAATACACAACAATTACCATCATTAAGAAAATATGAAAACGGCATTAACAAAATGCATTGAAGTCAAGCCAGGTTAACAGGTACAGGATGTGTACCAAGTCAGTTTAATAGATACGATGTACTACATGGGTGCCAAAATTGATAAAATTCGGCCCAAAAATTAAAAAGATTTTAGGAACAAAAAAAAATGGAGAGAGAGAGAGAGAGAGAGAGAGAGAGAGAGAGAGAGAGAGAGAGAGAGAGAAACTTTCAGACGAGAAGGTGATCTAATAAGCCTACGTTTCCGTCGGCAAGTAGGAGAATCAAAACGGGAGCGTCAGTCCGGAGACAGATAAATCTGAACCTACAGAGAGAAAATTTTCTTTACACCAGTATTGCTGCTCAGAGCGAGAGGAACCACTGATATGACACACTAGTTTGTGCACTCGGACAAAAGACATGTACGAACAAAAAAAAAAAAAAACTTGCATTCCGAAATATGGATATATTTGTCGTCAGCGACATAGATACTGTAAATTCTGAATTGAAATATTTTCCCCTTGATTTATGGTGAACGACTAGACGTGGTGTCGAGGCGATATCGTCAACTGGAGCCACTTAAGTGAGAGTGGAGCACTGGCCCACATGTGCGATTCAGTAAGAACTGCGCGACACACAGGTGACGTTGAGGGATACACAGAAACTACTCAACCCGAGACACTAGCACCACTCCTCATACCTGGACACTCACTCACTCTAGCGTACACACCTTACTAACCTAGCGACATGACGCAATAGTAGCACTATACACACGCCCGGGCCGGCCATACTGACTTCAGTTTCCCAGGACTTACCAACATCAATACAAAGAACACTATGAAGGTTCTTTCACTTACACAACGGCGTTCTCTTTCCTGTTCTCTTAACTCTTAACCACTAGCATGGCAATAATCACCTCGCCATCCACGAGGCGTTCAGGCCATGCTCCCTTATTTATACTGTTTACATGATAATCATTATTTTTTAAGCTTTGAAATGAGAGCATATTACGAATCGGTTTCGCAATATAATTTTCAAATTATTTCCCGATGGATAGTTTTGTCAAGGGGAAAAAAAATATAGTTTCGCTTAGTAACAAATAAATAACAATTTTGTTATTTATATAATCACAACCAAGGTAGTTAATGTCGTGAAAAAAACTAGCCAACTAGTGGAAATTTTTTTAACAAAACAACCGAATGTACTTTTAACATTTCCGTGCGTATGTGGGGGGAGGGGCGGGGGGGGGGGTTGCGTGCGCACGTGTGTGTTGCATATATATGTAAATTAGAGAGAGAGAAAGAGAGACAGGTTAAGTTGCTGGTGGTAATAACTGAATTGTTTCTACGACAAAACTAGTTGTAGTAAACAAACTCTTTTTCTTGACGGCATTGTAGCAAAGTTGGTAATTTTCCCGTAGCAAATAAATGTCATCACCGGTATATTAATTTGCATGTAATATCAATTACTGTGCAAACTTCCAATTTTAATGAGGACTTCCATGAATTATATATATATATATATATATATATATATATATATATATATATATATATATATATATATATTTGGTTGTGTTTACATCCTGCGATTTTTGAAAACAATTGTGTTGGGAATGTAATGGAGTACGTATGGCGATACTATTTATTAGAGTTAAAGTTATTGTAAGAAAAATTTAAATACTGAAATAAGGGGAATCAGTACCCACCATTTTAGAATAATAGAACTTCTGAATTTAATTTGGACTGAAAATTATCTGTAGCGATTTAAGCGTCGACAGTGCACGTTGTATACTGTTGGCATTATTTGACTAGTATTGCTTGTACTATTATAATTTAATGAAACAACTATATTTTGTAGTGAACGCCGATTTAAATGAAATATTGTATTACAAATAAGCTCATATTCCCATTAACACATGCGTATTTATAAAACCAGGGACAAAACTGGTTTTCAGTTGCACAGTTTCAGACAACCAAAAGTTGTAGCCTCCTAGACGAAGTCAGCTTATATTTTCGTGACAAGCAAACAGCCGGGGGTTTCTGAGCTATTGTACTGCGACTTGATCAAATAACGTATTCCAAAGACAAACTTTCACACATATTGTAACCGGTTTTCCAACCACTAAATTAGTTATTTTAAATACGAATAAATCAAACAAACAAATATAGACCATGTTCAATTCACTACCATAAAGGGAACAATGTTGTTGAACAGGAAATTCCGCACCGAAGAAGTTTTATAGATGAAGTGTCCCAGTCAGTGCGACTCTGAAAATTAAAGCTTACATACACACGCACACACACATATATACATCGTCATCGAAAGACGAAAAACATTATTTAAATAGAACTCAAGTTTAAATTTAAAAAAATGTAATATCTATCAACGTGAAAACAGCAATCAAACAATATCGTGACAGGATGACAGTACGAACACATGTGTAACTGGCACATTATTATATGAAAACACGAAAAAAAAAAAAAAATTCGTTAACAAAAATAAAGCGTAAAGTAACTAAGTATCTGGAACAACAACAACAACAACAAAGAATCGAGTTGCACGGTCAGACAAAAACGAAACACACCGATAAACTTACATGAACCGGTCTATTAATACGCAAAAAAAAAGTATTATTAGTCGCAAGTGTCTTGATAAACAGAAAGCACCATCAGACCACGTACTTCGAATATAACATGCAATTCAATGAAAAAAATTCCCATGTCCACGGTTAAGCACATAATTCTTCAGACATGCCGTACATGTTATTTGTATAAATATTTTTCTGCATTTTCCGATCTGATTCGGTTGATTGAATCCAGATCTTTATCCTCCATCTCCAACAGCAAACTAAGGAATATTCTTCTGTTTTGACATTTTTAGGTTTTTTCTTTCCGTTGTCTATTAGAAGTATTTTCTCCTCCTGTCGTGTATTTTGACCCTTAGATTCTATTTAATATTCAGTGCAGAAAATGATAAGATATCAGTTACCTGATTGTAAGAAGTTTAAATGGTTACTTAGATGATGTTTACGTTTTGAAAGAGGGCACAGGACGCTTGAAAAAAAAAAAACGATGGGCCTGACTGAGCTACAGAACACTGTCTGGTAGTTGAGTCGAAGAAGTAGGTAGAGCAGCTGAATAGTTATAACACCCTGAACATTAGTTTGAACATTTTGCCACACGTGCATATAGAGCGCTAAGAAAGTAGGTATGGTAGAATTGTTTCCCAGACATCCATTGTAGAACTCCTAAACTTTTTCATAAAACAGTCAAATATATACTGATATTACCAGACTTGTATTGTAACAACTGTACAAGTCTATATATTTACAAGGCGGAAGTATGGTAATTAACTGTCCCATATTGCGTTTAGGTTAATTACTTCCTAAACATTTTAAGAAGTTTAGAAGCAGGAATCAGCACATTCTGAACTGGCGCGGAATCATCTGAGATGTCTAAGAAAGCTGTATAGTTTTTATAGCAACTGAAATGAAAACATGTAGTCCAGTATTGCATTGGGGTTAGATTGATACATTCCACATGCCCCAAAACCACTAACCGCATTTTATACCGATGGAGCTTTTTTCCATCCTGTTCCAAGCAAATGGCCGACTGTTGATTTCGTGAGACCCTATTTCCCTTTTAACTTCATGGCAGCCTTTTCTTGATTGTAATTTTTTTTTAAGTGGGCCGACAAAGGACCTGTCCAGTGGCTGCAAGGCATATGTAGTGTGACTTGGCAGACAAAGCAGCACAAATTATTTTCATTAGCCAGTTCTAATAGTTCTATCGAATTGCAGTGTGAAACATGCCCATCTAAAATTAACAGATTGATGCCGGGATGTTTCTTGGAAATAAACATTTCTCTGAACCATTTCACAAACAACACGGAGTTCAAGTAGGTTTTTTCGAATTAATATAAACCTCTGAATCTGGAGGATGCCCATCGCTGAACACTCTCTTCTTGTAAACACCTTTAACAATAAGTCAAAATTCTGCCCTCCGCATTAACACAAGCAGCCACTGTGACTGTCTCCCCCTTTTCTCCCGATGTAAAAATACTAACATCTTGCGAACCATTAGCAGCCAAAATCTGACATAGTTTGTTGATAATTTGAATGCCAGATTCATCAACGTTAATGAAGTTTCTAGGTTTGTCATATGAATTGTGTTCATTCATTACTTCCTCTAACAGCAGAAGAAACAAAACCGTCAACTTCCTCCCGGCACAACCCTTGCTCCCGTGCTACAGACAAGCCCTGTGATTGCCTTAAGTTGGTGTCCGGATTTCGTTCCTTGAATGATTGGAACCAATCTTACATCGCTGGTGCTTTTGACTTGTGGAAACGGTGGTTAACGTTAAGGCATTTGGAAAAGTTGAATTATAACTCATGAACTGTGCGTTGGGTTGGTCCAAAACCCAACTAGGCAAATCATTTAATGTGCATTTCCTTTTCAGCGCCTAGACTAGCTCGAGGACCCAAATAAAGCATTTTTTTTACATTACCAAAACTTTTCAATCGCCATTAAGATGCTCTCCGGGATACTGTAATACCTGGCCGATTCTCTTATGTCAATTTTTCCAGCCTTCATACGAACTACTGCTTCACAGAGATAGATTGTATTCTGACCACTATCCTCTATAAGATGCATCAACTTTTATTATATACCTTCAGTCCATTTTACTACTAAAAGAACAGTTATGACACCTTGTTAAAAAAAATACAACACCTGACTGAGCAGTCAGTACTTTTAGTAATTTAGACGACACAAATGGTATGAAGTACAAATTGTTGGCTTAAATATAGTCCAAATACATTCTTAGATTATGGCTATTTAACTCCGAAATAGTCTGTCTGAGAACTACTTTTAGCAAGTGTTCATGATAGACATGTAAACAATTTAACATTGGGCTACGTTATTTCACATTGAATATAAAAAATTGTACACATGCTGAAATGTATAAAAACCAAAGTATCGTGGTTTCAAAAAATTATGTGCCATCTCACCTTCAAAGTGAGTGCGTCATCTGCACCAAAACTCATGATGAGATGGCGCAGTGAAGTGCTAAAAGAGCAAGGAAGCCAGTATGTGTGTCAATGTTAAACAGCTGTGGTACAAATAAACATAAACTTTTGTGTTTATCATCACTAGTCGCGACAATCCATGAATTATGAGCTTACACACAAGCAAAACGAAAATTTGACGCGTAAAACTACGTACGTACTTAGGTGGTTGAGTATATTCCACGAAATCGAACAATCTGCCGCAGTCTAAACAGACGCACGTTACAGCTGTTTTACGCATGAATAATGCCAACCACCTAGTGGTACGGTCTAGCTGACGCCATTCCAACCAGAGCCACTGCGCCGTCTCCCAGAGTGCACCAAATCATCCTGTGTTTTTCATTTTGTACGAGCAGCTCCTTTTTAATCATAAAAAAAATGGTTCGACCGAGACTCGAACCCGCATCCTTTGTTTCCGGCACTTATGCTTCAGCTGTCACGCTCATACTACTCGCCAGTTACAGGATAATGACTTCCAGTTTTTATTCTCAAATGCAACACAATATACGCAACGATATATTGAAAATTTTATAGCTTATTTTTGTTTTTGTTCGAAATTGGATTGTTTACAACACCCTCGAAGTTTACTAAAACATAAATACTTCTAGTATTCGGTCCGTAAAACAATTAAATTACTCTTACGATGGAAATGTAAATGTAAACCAAGATAGCAAAAGTATAAAGGTTCGGTTAAATCAGCAAAATATAATATTTGTATAACCAACAAGCTAGATATTAGAGTTGCTTCAACCAACTACTTTGTTGTTAGGCATAGATAATTTCGCCGACTATACTACATAAGTTAACTTTAAGGAAAGTGACAGCTAGTGGACGATACGAGTCATACAGGTATTTAAAATTTCGTTAATAATTATTAATACTTAGTTTTAAATAAACTTCTATCTCACTGCCGACTTAATGTCCAACTAAAATAGTATCCTATCGTAATTTTTTTGCACATGTACCCAAATATTATGGATTTAAAATTTCCTTAGTGTTGCATCTTTCCCCGTATTACCTTATTTTATTAATTAAACAATTAAGTTTGTAGCGGTTCTTATATTCTTCAGCAAAACAAAACATTCTGATGACTCAGGTGCACATAAAATTCGTCTTATAATATGTCAGCTACGTTGTTTGTTATTGTTTTCTATGTTGCAGAAGGGCAGATGTTACCATCACGTATCACGGCCTCACCAAACCAGCATTATCTCAGACATGTACACTGTCTTCAACGGTCGCCGCGCTCACATGAAGCCAGTGGTCAGTGAACCACTTCAAACTACAAGTCTCGTACTCATGACACCTGGGCTGGCCAGGTAGGGGGCCGGCAGGTGGCAAGGCAGACATCCGGCTACACCAACAACTATACATATGTCAATACTCACAGCAACTTCTGACGCTGCATTCTTGAAAAACTATAATAAATATTGGTATAGTCAGTTTTACAGAACGGCAATACATTTGGACACTACTGAAGACACTTGCTGCATGCATGATGTGATGTTAGTCACAGTACAAAACAAAACTAACTGTGCATGCGGGGAAATCGACACCTCAAGTTCGTTTTCGATTCAAAAATGTCAACTAAAATCGCAGTAAATATGTACAGCACATAGACAGTTAAGTACCCTCATCAATGTAAACATTTTTTCTGTAGTGCGAAAAAGAATATATGTTTGTGTATATGTGTAGGTAAGTGTACATAAATATGTATGCATTTATATGTAGATATGTGTGTGTATTTCTTCTGTGAGTAGAAGTGTTCAAAGCAACCACAACAAGAAGTTACCAGAATAACTGATAAGCCTACTTTCCTCAAAGTGGGTGCAAACTAACTCTGAAAGTTAAAATCGTTTACACATTGACAATATTAAATTATAATATTGATTTAGACGTAGGATGCACGAAATATACTAAAGATAAGTCAACTTACTAATATAGGAGTACCCAGTTTAATTGCAGACAAAATTTTCTGAGAAGTATATCATAAATATAAAAAAAAATAACCACCGTATTTAAAATATTACAAAAGGATGAACGAGATAAGCAAAAGTCAAGTCACAGGATGAAGGAAATACACAATATTCAAGCCATCTTTGTATGTAGTATATGTGTACCAATGGTAAAACTCTGAAAAAATATTTATTAACATATGTGAAGCTATGCTCAAAATATAAAAATGGACACTATTTTGAAAATATGAACACAGTTTGAATTAAATACACAACAGTAAAGTCAGCTTTGTGTGTAGTATATGTGTACCAAGTTTGATGAAATTCTGATAAATTTAAGAAATATAATTATATGCTAAAACTATAAAAATGACCACCAATTTATTTCTGTAAATACGAAAACAGGATGAACGGAATACACAACAGTAAAGCCAAATCTGTATGCAGTATATGTGTACCACGTTTGGTGAAATTCTCAAAAATATTTCCTAAGATATGTTATACTGTGCTAAAAACATCAAAATGGCCGCATTTTGAGAATATGAACACAGGATAAACGAAATACACCATAGTAAAGTCAACTTTGCCTGTAGTACATGTGTACCAAGTTTGGCGAAATTCTCTAAATCATTTCCTTGTCATACAATGCTAAAAATACCAAAACAGCCGCCATTTAAAAATATGAACACAGGATAAACTACACGTACAAAAGTCATTTCAGCTTTGTACGTAATATACGTGTACAAAGTTTGGTGAAATTCTGAAAAATATTTCATAAGTGATACTATACTAAAAATATAAAAATGGCCGCTAATTTGAAAACATGAACACATCAAGAACTAAATACACAACAGTAAAGTCAGTTTTGTGTGAAGTGAATGTGTTCCAAGTTTGGTGAAATTCTGAAGAATATTTCGTAAGATATGTGATACTATGTTAAAAATATAAAAATGGTCGCTATATTGAAAATGAGCACAGCATGAACGAAATACACAATAGTAAAGTCAACTCTGTATGAAGTATTATATGTATTATATATATTATATGTGAGATTCTCAAAAATATTTTCTAAAATATGTAACACTATGCTACAAATATCAAAATGGCCGCCATTTTAAAATATGAACACAGGATAAACTAAATACACAATAATCAAGTCATGTCTGTATATAGTACATGTGTATCAAGTTTGGTGAAATGTTGAAAAATAATTCGTAAGATAAGTGATAGTATGCAATAATATACAAATTACCGCCATTTTTGTAAATACGAACACAGGATGAACGAAATAGACAACAGTAAAATCAGCTTTGTGTGCAGTATATGGTACCAAGTTTGGTGAAATTCTAATAAATATTTCCCAAGATATGCAATACTTTGCTAAAAATATGCATAAATGGCCGCCATTTTAAAAATATACACACAGGATGAACGAAATACATAAAAGCCAAGTCAGATTTGCATGTAGTATATGTGTACCAAGTTTGGTGAAATTCTAAAGTAGGCCTACGGTTCCTTAGATATCTAGCTTGATCGAAAAATGTTAAAATGGCCGCCATTTTGAAAATATGTAACGACGTAAACGGAATATACAAAAGTCAAGTCAGATTATCAAGTACTGTATGTGTACAACGTTTGATGACATTCAGTCCACTGATTCTAAAGTTTTGAGGGGGGGGGGGGGACACACACACACACACACACACACTTAGTCGAACAAATAAATTGGCATGCTAGCACTAACGTATACAATCATTGTATACAGTTATTAAAATCTTTGTTGTCAGCCATTCTAGAGTCATTACGGAGAAGTACCGTCACCATATTATGATAATAATAATAATTTGTTTACGTAACTACTGTTAGGTGGATTAATCTTAATCTATTTCGAATGTGAAAAAAAAAAAAAAAAAAAAACATCGTTAAATACTGCTTAAAGCAAGGAAGTTACGAAGGCAACAAAATTAATTGGAAAATATTTAAACACTTCAGCGCAACAGTAACAAATTGTTTTCGGGCTCTTTAGATAACCAAGCTTACCCCGACAATACTTTGAACTAATTCAAAATAAATACGTAACTGCAGAAAAATCGATAACCTTACCAAAACAATATATAACAATAATAATATCGTATGACAAGGATACGTAAGGGCCAGAGGATCATACCCCGATTGCAGACATATTACTGGGGGCAATCTGCGTACCCCGGAGGATGACTTGAATTGAGATCCCACAATGGAAAAGCGCCGTTACGAGGGGGACGGGGAAAACGGGAGATCCCTGAGAACACTGGCCGGCCAGCGGCATCCTCCGGCACTATTCTCACACGCGAAGTCCGGGGATGGAACTCGGAACGCCTCGGTGGGAGGCAAGTCAAGTCTGACCACTTGACCGCCGCGGCCGAAAGTTAAAGATACCCAATACCGAGAATAAAATTCTGAAGTCGATGCAAGTACTTACTTAGCCTATATGTGAAGTGTTTCAGGCACTTTGTACAAGCATATTTTTAAATACTTATTGCACACACAATCACAAAACGTAATGCTGATTGTATATACATTCTGTTAACACGAAAACAAGTGTGCGTGTGTACATATACATCCATAGAGGAATGTTGCCACCACAAGGTAAGTCCTCACGGCATGGACGACACATAAAAATTGAAATCTTAATAGCGTGAAGTAATATCACAGAGACGCGCTTACTAAGGTAGGAACGGCCAGTACCACTGTCTAAGTTGCAGTGAGGAAATTAAAAGACAATGCGGTCGTTCCGTGACGGCTTAATGCACGCACACACACTGCACCTGTATCAGTTAAATGTTAAGGTGGTAGTATCCTTAAATTCAATATTTAGTTAAATTCGATCATAACATAACTTTATATTAATACAATGGTTGAAAAACAAGCAAGTAACACATACAGAATAAATAAACACTGATTTAAATGTAAAATATGTATATTTAACATTTATGTTGTTATTAATGAGATCGTAATTAATGAGTAACTAATTATTGATAGAACCCGGGATTTTGGTGAAAAGAATTATATAACAGTTTGTTTCAGTGCGTTACGTGAACATCTGCAGCTATGCTTCATAGTTACTGGCAGAATCTGGGGGCCAGAAATTTTCGCGGATTCAATGACCTGCATGATAGAATCAACTATCCTAGGTATACTCGAGCCCCGACCATTTGTCCACTAGCTGCTACTCATTCAGACAGCAGACGATGAACGAATAGACGGGGCTTAAATATGCATAGGACAATGGATTCTAGCCTGCAGGTCATTGCATCTGCGAAATTTTCCAGTCCCTAAAGACGTGGCTCATTTGACTGTGACAACAGGAACAAGGTTACTTACACACCACACGTCTGTGATTTACGGGTAGAACCCTGAACGCTGAGAGTTAACAACAGCCAATCACTGACCATGAAGTAGAGCTGCATATGTGCATATAAGTAGAGGTACGTCAATTTCGCGGATTCATCTGGCAGTAGCCTAGATTGCTCAGTCCTGTACACGCTCATTGGCTTACAACATTACAAGCGATAGCTCTATGAATCATTTCCTTATTTACTACTGCTTGCAGTAGTCAAATGCGTTTTGTGACAGTCGCCAGCTAATCACACACGTGATTATGAGGTATATATATTTTGGCGTTCAACCTAACCTGGAATGTACTTGCGAAATTGACATACCTCTACATATAAGACATTGAAACAAATTGTTGCAGAATTATTTTCACCAAAAATAGCGGGAAATAATTTAATTATGATTTCAGCCTTTCACAAAAAAAAATTATGGATAACAGTAAGCACACTGACATTTACAAAATCTACCACGTATTGATGCAGGTCATGATAGGCGCTGAATGACAAAATTTAATCACAAAAATTAGTTACAAGGAGACGAGCATAAAATAATTCTAGGTAAGCTAGTATCATTTGATGATTTGTTTATACAAACTTTGTCGCAGACTGAACAAACACTGTGTACACACATAATTTCTTACAGCTGAGGTTAAGATAAAACACGTATATTAAAGGTCAACGCGAGTTAAGAATGCCTTCAAAATGTTGATGTTGCAGTGAATAACACTCGAGCACGAGCGAGTTGCCTAAATATCTTACAATGGTACATAGCCTAGAGAGGCCACATGATTCACTTAAGAGGTTCAACGTGTACCTCATTTTGCTTGGATACGTAGCGTTTCTACAAAAAACAGAATATAAATTCTCAAAAGAAAGCCACGATATATGGCGGAAAATATTTGTGCATTATTTGGATTTAATGCCTTATTTTCACATCTGCAGCTATGTTAGATGGTCTGTGTTTGGATGTCTTAAACTCTCGTTTGTCTATTGGCTAATCACAGACATATTGTGTCACAATAGCCATATTTTGATTGGTGCTGTCACGTGAGAGGCATGCCTAAACAAATAAACGCTGCCAATAATCATGTAGCACAGCTGTCCATACACATGTACGGCATTAAAACCAAATGGTGTAAACAAAATCGTTTCGCGACAATCTTGCGTCTCTAGCGATGGAGACCGTCCGTGTCCAGTAAATTTCTGGAACCTTTCTATCGATTAACTGCTCGAGAGCAGACCGTGTTTTATGTCGGGGACCACTGCCATTCTGAAAAACACTGTTATCATCTCCGATATTGTACTCTGTCGCACACACTGGCACACTTTTCTTATAGCCTTCAGCTTTGTGTTTCCGTTTCATAGCATTATGCTGGAATCACAATAGTGCGACACACTGGACCCACTAAACGCGATGGGCGCGACGCAAATAATGAGCCATTTGACGTTGCGCGCGACTAATGTAAATAAATCCTTGTCTCTACATGCTAACCTCTCGTACGACAGCCGTTGATGTCATAGGCAGTTCGGGATAAAGTGAGCACTGAAAAAAGCCCTGCTAAAGTTCTATTTTCAGCCAACTCGTATCTTTCCTCGCGTACCGGCTAACGACAGGAAAACACTTGATGTTTGCGCATGTAAGATAAATTGTGCTGTCGGTAGGATGCTTTATACTTTCATAACAAAAATGTATCAATTATTTAACTTACAAGCTTGTGTCGATTTCAGAAGATTTTATTTCAGTACTGTTACATACAAGTAGAAAAATACACGGAACTATATTAGATAATTCTCTGCCAACCATACAAGCAGTAACGTAACTATTGTCAATGTTAAATAATATGCAGCAATGGCTAGTGATATTTTTCAAAGGTCAAATTTTTAGTGCTCGCTTTATCCCGAACGACCAATAACATTATTTTACTGTGTTTCCGTTTATGTGTAATGCACTTCCAATAAACACTGGCATTCCCGTATATTAAAACATAGTCACAGTTACACGTTTGCTTGAAAAGGTTACGACTTGCTTCAAATAAAAAATTTAAACATTAATACTTTCCTAAAACAAATCAATTTACTACCAACGCACCAGATTCCCCAGAATTTGAGCACAAAGTTAAAATCCGTTCGTCAGCTGTGTCGTGTTTTGTCGCGCTGTTGTGATTGCAGTATGTATTATTAAAGGAGGAAGTTTGTTCCAAGAAAAACACCCGCCCACCTGCGCCTAAATTCGGCGTGGCTATTGTGCAGGGCGGCACGTAGCGTTCACCTGCTAACCACACCCTCACACTGACGCCGGAATGCGTCGCGGGTAAATGTGATTCACAATATCCAGGTCACACGTCTCCAGTCGACAACATTCCTTCAAGCGACGACATTCAATGTCCCTGCACCAGATTCTTCATTGCTCGATGGTTCTTGGCGGTTGTCAGTGGCTAGCGCGCTCGCCTCCCGTTATAGCGCTCTGGGCCGGGCCCCGAGTTTCCGCATGTGGGAAACGCGTCGGGCGTTGCCGGTGGGGTACCTCGGGGTACTCCAATTTCCTCCTCTTTTGCATTCCACCTGTGCTCCATTCTATCCTCTTATCAGCAGCACTAAGTGCTCGTTGTTAAGGGCTGACCAAAATATCTCCAGCACAATTAAAAAATCGGACATGTTAAATTCAAACTCATTGAAAGAATATGCTATTTAAAAATTTAAAATAAACGATCCAGTTAGGGCTTCTTTCCCTAAAAATGCCACTATTTCAAACTAATAAGTATTTTTTATGTTACCGTATCTTTTACACATCATTGACTGTGTTTAAATTGTATTCAACAACAGGCCACAATTTCTAATCGTTCAAAAACAATTTTCTCTGACTCAAAGCGATGCTTTACAGTCTTTGTCTTTTTGTTCATAAAAACAAAATTGTTATCAGACGAGTTATGAAATAAAGTAATTTTATAACTATCCTTCCAGCAAATTTCTTTGTTATCTCCGATAAAACCAAACAAATATCTCAAAGGAAACATTACTTCATTTTTGTATCACTACTGACAGCCATTGCTCGAAATTTGCTATAAGCGCCAGTAAACTCTAAATATTTTTGTTCATAGGCAGATCTGAAGAAAGCGTTCGTCATCGTTTAAGATATTCCAGGATTATCCAATAGGGGGTCGTGACTAGAGCACCTTCCTCCCACCAAGGCTATCCGGGCTCGATTACCGGCGGGGTTGTCCCCGGATGTTCGCATGTGGGAATTGTGCGGACGATGCCGCTAGTCGGTCGGTTTTTTCGAGGATCTCTTCGTTTCTCATGTTCCTTCATTCCCACACTGCTCCATACTCACATAATGCAACCCCTCAACAGCGCTAAAGACCTAGACGTTAAGTGCTGACCATAATTTCTTCAACGAATTATCGATAGGTTGAATAATATTTCCATGTACTGAGGTGTGTGTATATATATATACAAAACAATATTTTTTTACATTGCCCTACAGTGGTCATATTATACTACAAAAATCAGCATTAATTTTACCGCAATAAACAACTAATGCAACTAAAATGACGTTTAATACGTTATTATATTAAATGTGATAAAATTTTGCTACAATCCAGACGTTCAGACACGCGTGTACTATAAAGTAAGGCAAAAGGTTAATGGACTATAGCATCGTAGGTTCTTCAGTTTCAACTAACAAACTAACAAAATATTAATATGACAAATATCAATGAGCATTGCGTGCAATATCTTAGAAATAATACAGAGAAAAAACGAGAGTCTGTTACGTAATTATGCCAATCACACTTCAATTCAGGGAGTAAGGCGACAGTTTACGCACAGCGACGAAATCATAGTGAATACATGTACTGCCAGTGCAGTCTTAAGCATAAAGTGATCCAGAATAAGCATTTAAAATGAAGAATTAATTTGTAACAAGTACAAATGAATCCTACCCCAGTGTTGTACCCATATTTTGTAATAATTCGTAGACCCAAAACGATATAAATAGGCATATGTGTATGAAGTCACTGGTACTATGAAAACGATAACCGTAAATACTTAAAAATATCCTTCTAGCACACAGAAAACTGTGCAGCTAACAAATATGTTCATTTATTTTTTGCAGACACGTTCGCGTGCCACGCACAACTCACCAAAGTGTTAAATGCAATCGGACGAATGAGGAACGGATAGAAAACTAACAAACACACAAACATTCACTCTGTCATATTTGAAGAATTACAAAACTAAATACGTATAGTTTAAATCATTACATTTGCCAAAAAACTAAATTTTACAGTGTGTTTCAGTAATTGTTATTTTATAGTAGGCCGACTTGTTTTTATGTATTGTTACGAATGTTATATAAGGAACTGACGACAGCATACGATTTGAAACCTGCCAAATAGCAAATAATAAATTAATGAAACTACTCGAAAGCACCATTATTTTAGTTAACAGAAATTGACAATGTACTTAATTTCCCTAGCTGGAGAAGTTTCGTCATGTTATATAGTATTAATTCGTCCTAGATGTATGTTGAGGACGGCACAGAAGTGAGACCGAGTGCTGAGGTTGGCACAGATAATCGCTAAACTGCTACGCCACATCGCTACTACCCGCCTACTACTGAAGAACTGGCGTGGAATTTCTTCGCAAATAGGTTTTTTAAGGGTGCGGTCTACCGCAATTTTCGTCACCATTTCTTTATTTTTTATTTGTACCAGATATTTTTTTTCTTATTCCAGACACAAAATGTGACTAAATTTGACTCTTATGAAATTTTATTATCTCACATAGATTTCGCGTAATTGCTTGTTAAAGTCATATTTTGCATGTTTCCGTTTTATGGACTACACTAAAACCAACTGATATACCAAATTTAAAAAAATCACAGTGGATAAAGACATTGCAGGCTACAATGTCATGCTCATAAAAATAAGGAATAAAATTTATTTGTATTAAAAAAAATTCTGAAACTAAAAATAATAATTTTAAAAATTCTATAATTTTTAAGTACAAATTATTTTTATTCCTTATTTTTATGAACATGACATTGTAGCCTGCAATGTCTTTATCCACTGTGATTTTTTTTAGTTTGGTGTATCAGTTGGTTTCAGTGTATTCCTTAAAACAGAAACATGCAAAATATGACTTTAACAAGCAATTACGCGAAAACTATGAGAGAATAAAACATTTCATAAGAGCCAAATTTAGTCGCATTTTGTGTCTAAAATAAGAAAAAAAAATATCTGGTACAAATAAAAAATTAAAAAATGGTGATGAAAAGTGCGGTAGACCGCACCTTTAATACAGAAACGCAAGGGCGCCGCCTACCTGCGCGTTACAGTCTAAGAATCGACAGAACTGTACAGGCAACTTTGAAGCGTGTATTAAATATCGCACCGCCGCGCCGCAACGAGCTAAGTGCCGATCCATTTTCACTATAGGAGTTTAAGCAGTGACCACGCTGTTTTATTCGTTGAAAGCATGTAGCTGCGATCAGTGCACGTTCCTGAGTTTCACATACCTTCTGTTACTTCATTTTATACTACGGCCGTCCTAAATGGCTGTTTCTAGCTGTGTTGGAGGGCTTCGAAGCAATGTTTTTGAAGAGCATGGTGTCTTTAAACAGTAGCACTCCATATTCGTCTGAAGTGTGTTTTCTTTTCATATATTGATAAATGGGCGCACATGGAATAGTTTCATGCAAATAATAATTTCCTTGTACTTTGCGACGCATGAGGAGCACGAGGCAGGCGTCGTCCTTTCACCATCTAACTGAAAGAAAAAAAATTTGTATGAAGTCTTACCTGCAAAATCATTTAGTAGCAACTGTAAAATGATTTAGTGGTGGCCACAACATTTTAATAGTGATAAGGTATTTTTGTGATGCCCACAACATAAATTTTGTAGGGTGAATACACACAAAATATTTTCTTTCGTGCTACTGGCAAGTGGTGTACATGTCATTTATAAGCGAGTCACTTTTTTCCTCTCAGATAATGTATGATTTCTTGCAAAAATGTAATGCAAACAAAGCAACTTATGTGACAATCAATGTGTACAGATGGTACTGTAAAGTTATAGTTTGTGGTGACAATAAGAGATATTTTCAATTATTATTCTAGGCAGGGTGGTCTAGAAAAGTGCTCATTTTATCACGACCCTCCGCACATGTAACAACCAAATAACGTTTTTTAAGTCTGCCTGCATACGAATAGCATTTTAGAATACGTCTGTGTTGGATTGGTAGGTTCCACCATTTAACTGTTTTTAGTGCTCCTTGCGTAAAAGTGAAAATGACCTAACCAAGGGGCACATCCATCCGTCATTTTTATGCAGGAAAATTACGTTGCAAATAATTTATTTAAAGCAGCTGGAAAACACGCAGCATTCCATTACCTTTGTTATTACTTCATACAGCGACAGGGATACCACTGAAAGTCGCAAGAAAACAAGGTGCGCGCCAATTTGGTTCCTTGCGTGCAGAGGCGATGATGTATGCGATGTGCGTGCCGGCATCGCCTTTACTGCTTTGGACATGTACAATGCCCCAACCAGACGGCACCCTTAAGCAGAGGTCACATAATTAGATTAGTCGTATATCTGTAGCGAAGTTCATTGCATGGTTGTATCTCAACTTCGCAAATACATTGTCAGTACATTTCGACGTATGACAGTCTGAAAATGGCGTTTAGATACGTTGAAGAATTTTGAAGCACTTTAAGCTATCAGTGGGTGGCATCCCGACACTGTTGGCATTCCGTACACTCATAAATACAGGTACGTAAACTGCACATTGGTATTCTGTGCCAATGTTAAAACCCGAGAACGTATACTTTACTGTCGCTTCTGCGGTTAACAGAGCCACGATTTCATGGCAAACAGATTTTTCCATCAATTGGTTTCAATGCCTTGTGTGCACATCTGCAGCTTTGCTTCATGGCCAGTGATGTGATGTTTTAGCTCTCACTTATCTTGGGTTTCTTATGGCAAACCACAGATGTATGGTGCCACAATTGTCTCACTCTGATTGGTGGAGTCAAATGAAAAACGTGCCTGAACAAAGACACGCTGCCAATAACCACGAAGGAGAGCTGCCGATGTAAGGCAGTGAAACAGAATGGAGCAAAAATATTTTCGCGACAAAATCGTGGAATGACAAGCCTTTAACTATAGACCCGGAAATGTCGCGGATTCAACGACCAGCCGGATGGACTCCTCAGTCCTACGTACACTCTGTCCTCAGTTACTTGTTTATTGGCAGTTGCTCCAGTGAGTGGCCAGTTGTATATCTGACAAGCGAGTCCCTGAGTGTTTTCATGTAGGTCTGCTCTAAGTTCCGAGACCTCAATGACATGTTTGACACGCCGTGACCCAGTCATGAAGGTGGCACACGTGCGCGGGAGTTTGAAATCTTACTTGCCCTTTGACTACTGCAAGACGGTAACAAATAAGGAAATAATTCGTAGGACAATCGCGTACTACATGCGTGTACGGTTAGAAGCCAATGGTTAGTGCCATGACATTTTCGCGAAAATAATTTTACCTCAGTTTGTCTCATAGCCTTACGTACACATCTGCTGTTCTGCATTATGGTCAGCGATTGGACATTTTAACTGCTACGTGTCGTGGGGGCGTAGTCAAATGAGAGACGTCGCTTCACAAAGACACGCTGCCAATAAGCATGAAGCAGAGCTCTAGACGTGAACCTACCGGACACTGGGCCAAAATTATTTTCGCTAAAAAGTTCGTGGGCCTACCAATGGTTAATAGAGTGTGTGCATAAGACTACGAAAATTAAGCTGCTGCTAGATAAATCTATGAAACTAACGCACCTCCACTCATTAAGTGTTTTCTTTTCGTAAATTCGAACATAGTGGTTGCACGAGGAATAGTTTAAGAAAAATATTTGATTCTCAACACACTGAACACAACACATTTAAAACGCGTATCTGGCGGCAGCTATACACAGTAAAATGCATTCAAATTTCTTTGAAATATAGGACTGTACCTCACTTACCTAGAAATGAACTTTCCTTACAACTACTAACAATACGGATAACTTACCATAAATACTCTGAACACCAACCGAATTGTGTTGATACCTGTCCGGTTAAATTACGAGCCCTTAAATTACCATCCCATCCCCTTACATTAGTAACCAAACCATACAGACATTATTAAGCGGTTATCTTCAGTCCGTTAGGTTCTGAAACGTATTATTTACATTTTGATACAAGTATTTTCTACTAAGTCTCGACAATCGTTAATAGTTATAACTAATTGTAACAAACTAACACTCTACCTTCTCAAAAATATGCAACGAAGTGTCAAAGTTGTAATCTTCCGTCAAATCACCCAGGCCCACCCAAAACACTTTGTGGATAACAAACGTAGTATTGAGGTGGGACATCGCAATCCAAGTTGAAATTACCGTCTTTTCATAATTAGAAACACATATTTAAAATGTATCATTATCGTGCTCTAGCACTGCCTTGCTATGAAAACATAAGGCCAATACATCTGACCAATACTTACGAAATAATTAGTCAAATATTATTTTTAAAATATAACTATATTCTCTGCTTTCGTGAGTCATCAGGTAATGAGAATGTAAAATGGGTGACTAATACCGAAGGTCTTATTACAATAATAAAGCACTATAATAACACTATTATTTTAGTAATTTTAATGAAAATATTGTTATGATTTATAAACATAAAATCCAACACGCGGGTTGAAACTCTACCTTAGCCGTCCCCGAGTCTCAAAAGTTAGCGTATGAAGCCAATAAATTACACATCTTGCTCTGTATGTTTTAAGGCCAGACAAATGTTTATTTAACTGGAACCAAGCCCTAAAACTATTTAGTGAACTAAACACACGCCAGTGTGAGGGAGGAGTTCACATATAGTCGGAGGGACCAGTACTTCGGCTGGCAGGGGTAGTCGACCTGTCTCTCTCGCACATTTCATCTCGCTCTTTAACCTCCCCACACCGGATATCTTCCTAGTTGGCGCGCACTCACGACCATTTATTACGAACATCGATGTCCACCTCCTCCCATTAGATTTTTTTTTAGCTGCATGAAATTGACTTATAAAACAGCATGTCTAAATGAACAAAACAAATCTAATTTAAACGGAACATTTTCAGGTGTACTACTTCCAAGGAATTCTTTTCTCACCGTATAAAAATAACAAGGCAGTATTCAGCACACAGATCAGTGACGTTTAGGCAACTTAATACGATATTATCTGTGAACGTATTCTTATTTAATTAATCCAATAAGAGGTAGAGTAGCAATCATAGCTTCATTTAGTATTTTCCTAAGGAATAACCTAACTGATTTTGTTTGTCGAAGTTGCTCTCACATTACAAACATAAAAACAAATTAATATGAATAAATTTAACAAAAGTATAAACCAGTTACTTTGTTCTATAGTTGAATCTATAACTTTATAACTACTTCAGACTTCTGGTAGGAAGTATTGTATAGCATGCCCGAGGTCTAAAGTCACTGGAGCTGTAAGGGTGATTCTAGGTTGCGCATCCAACACTTCTTCGCCACTGCGCGCAAGCACCGCAGTCTACTCGTCAGCTCGCCTCAGTAGTACCCATCATTAGAGCCAGGTAGTTTTCCCGAAAAGATTTTTGCCCCACTTTGTTTCAGTGTCTTACGTGTACACCTGCAGCTCAACTTCATGATTATTGGCAGAGTGTTGTTGTGCAGAGTCTTTATTCATTAGACCGTGCCAATAAGTACACGGATAACTGCGATACATTACGCCTGTGATTTGCGGGTTTAACCTCCACACGCTCTGTGTTACGGCATCCAATCACTGACCACAAAGCAGAGATGCAGGTGCGCACGTAAGGCACTGAAACAAAGTGCTGCAAAATTCTTTTCGCGAAAATTACCGGGCCCTACCCATCATTAGAGAAAGAGAGTGAGGGAGATCGCGAACATATTTCGTGCCAGGATAGTCTCCAAATCACTTATGTTGCGCCTTATATGATTAGACGGCGATCATCTGGCACGGTTGAACTGGCCGCAGAAGAATAAAAATACGTTCAGTATTAGCTTCCACGAACACTCAGCCCAATGTAAAAACACGAATAACGATAAAGAATGCCGGGCATAATGATACTACATTGCAGACTAACAAAATGTCAAGTTTTCCCGCAATAAAACATTATCTCTACCTATAATTTATAAAAGAGAACTTAAAATAACGCTGTATTCCCCGTAACTGCCCGATGGCTTAAATATCCTATCGTGACAATTTCCTGTCGTGGTGGAAACGTCTTTGCTACTTTCGTTGGCAACAAATGAACATTATAATCAAATATACGACATATATTCAAAATGGTTAATTTTACTCGTAAAAAGACTAAATAAGAAAGTGCATACATACTGTTAAGTTTCAGTAATAATACTGAAGTTGTGCACAGTGTCTTGCTGTCTGGGAAGATTGCAACCATGCACGGAGGTAACCAAACTACACACGCAATGTGCGGGTATGAGAAAAATAAGTGATAAGCTCTGAATATTTCTATAATGAGCACCAAATGTAGAGGGGAAATTCTAAATTATCTAAGTTCCAAAATACACAAAATTTTGTAAATTACATCAAAATGAACTAAGTGTCAGTGCCCATCTTTTGCTAAATCCCTATGACTGTCTTAACAGTTTTTACGTTTGTTGAAAGATTGCATGTTCCATACGTGCGCATACTCTTGCATCGCTGGTTTTCCCTTTTACTCGAAAGCATATTTTGACACTTGGATCATTTAAAATTTTCACTCTACAAATGTTGATGCAGCCAGACGGGGTCAGACCGCACGATCTTCTATATGTGAGTGATACATGCCTGTAATACTGGCAACGACTTTCCACGATACTGTCAGCAGTGTGGATAATGTTATGTTGGTATTACTGGGTAGAACAATCCATACTGCGGTTTTTAGCGATATCACACGTGCAATAAATTACATGTTACAATTGTTTCCATATCGTTAATATTTGCAACATGCAATATGTACACCTGTCAATGTTAATGACGACATATCGGAATCTTAAGACAAGTTTAGTGATGACGCAGTATTATCGAGCTCCAGCAATCTCTACAGTTGAGCAACGCACGCGAGTTATCACCAACGACTGCCAGCATAGCAGGAGAGCGACACATGTAATGGCTTGCGAGTGTATGGAAGAGATGTAGCCGCTGTTATATCACCTACTTGCGAGTCTTCTCAGGCTGCCTGGCGTCTTCACAGCCAGTCGATAACAATAATCATGAGCGGGCTGGTTGCTCGGCGATCTCGACGAACGCCTACTGCGGCGCGGTAGAGGGTGGGAGGGAGGCGGGGGTGTGGCGCCGGGTCAAGAGGCGAGACGGGCCAATAGGAAGGCTAGGCTTGGCGCGACTTATAACGCGGCGCAAGGAGGGTGAGGACAGGGGATGACTGGTTCACACTTCATCAGCCCCTGCGAGATAGACAGCACGCCACACGCTCCTGGAGACCACACTACCAGCTACGCAGACAAGGTAACCACACTTGCTCACGTTTACTCCACACTGTCTTGCATACCTACAATTATTACTTAAACAAATTCATCATCACTTCTCAAGCATCTGCAAACAAACATAATTAAACAAATAATTTCTCAGCTCTTCGAAAACTGGAGGCTCTGATGCCACAGTGAACCATTACATTTTCTTAAATGTTCGGATAACTAACATATAATTCACTGGTTTAAGTAACGTACTTTTATTACATTCATTAATCGCGATTATCAAGTCATACATACATCTAATTCAGGACAAAAGAAAATAATGTCCATCTATCAGGAAGAAGACATGGAATTGCTTCATTACGGCATTAGTCCTTCCAACTATCCCTATTTCCGCATCTAGCGAGTATTTGAAACTTTTCTGGACTAAAACAAACGTTACCAATTAGTTTTTAAAACACAGCCAATTCAGGCTATTTAAAGGAATAAAATAGCGAGTACCATGTCTATAACTTGCAAAATTGCTGAAGGCCTCGCAGGCACGAGATTCTGACGGAACGAATGGACGCTAGTTCAGTGTCTTGCACATAAATGCGATCAGGCATATGTTGTGGATGACTGGATCGCCCTTAGTTGTTCCTATTTTTCGAAATAAATACTACGCATTCTTGTCTGTTGGGGCGAGACATTCTTATGTTAAGGGGTATGGGAAGGTACGAAGGCAAGCAGACGACTGGAATATTCAATCGTCAATAAAATCTGAACTACTCACCACAATCCTATGATATTTTTTGCCGAGTAGATATTTTCACAGCGGGCGTTTATAAATATAGCACTATGCTGTACTATGCTATAATTTTGAGTAACGAAAATTAAAAACTGTCTTTAGAAAATGAAGGGCTTCGAAATCACAAAATCTACAAAAATTGAAAACTGTCACTTTTATAATTTTTAATATGCTAATATCTAAGCCTCTATTATAACCGAATTTTAAAAATACACGCATTTTAATTTGAAAAATAAATTTTACTATCCGAAAATCTCTACGCACGAGGTTTACGGATGTTTAAATATATTCAAATGAAAACGTGAATATTTTGTTTTTAAATTCGGTTACTATTTTCTATTTTGTAGATTTTGTGGTTTCAAGCTCTTATTTTTCTAAAAACAGTTTTTATATGTTTCACTCGAAAGTAAACTATAGTACCACATAGCGCTATATAAATGAACGTCCGCTAAAAAAATATCTACTCAGCAAAAAATATCATCGAATTTTGATGAGTAGTTCAGATTTTATTAACGATTGAGTATTCTAGTCGTCCGCTCGACATCGTACTTTCCGTACCCATTAAGAAGAGGGATGTAACGACTTTATTAATCACATACAACTTCCAACTGGGATGGTTGCCGTGAATGTTGTCTACTTCATTTAGCTTTGTACATATTGGATTTCATAATCGGCTAACGAACAACTGTTGTTAGTTAGGCAACACGTATACGCTTTCTTCCATCTTTATTTGAGGGAGAGGAGATCAAGGGGGTGATAGTTTGAGCACAGTACCCCTGCCCGCACAGGTAAAACGGTTTCTTTACAAGAAAGAAACATTTTCTTTTTAGGATATTTATCTTGCCTTAGAGCAAACCAAAATTTTGAAAAACCTATGTTTGGCGTTACATTTTTCTTCAAGTGTTTGTTTAATATAATATAAGTTTCTTTGTAGCAAAGATAAAACAATTTTTACCATAAAGCCTGCGTTGAAAATTTAACTTTACTACAAATATTTCTATTTAGTTATCTTAATAGTAACACAGTATTTGTATTCACTACAGTAACTTTTAAACAAAAAAAAATAGCTGCAAAGTTACTTCGCAGAAACTCATTAAAAATAATTATTTGCCGCAACAAAGATTTTGCTGTAGCAAACTGTTTCTAAGTGTGCAGTATCTTTCTTGCCATTCGAAGATGTATTCAAGTATGCGAGATCTATAGAAGGAAACAGGACATAAATGAATACTAAACCTTCAATAAACGTAGGCCAGCTTGGTGGCGGTGGTCGAGGGATTAGACCTCTCTCCTCCCACCAAGGTCATCCGGGTTCAATTCCCGTCAGGGTCGGTCGCCGGATTTTCGCACGTGGGAATCGTGTCGGATGATGCCAATAATCGGCGGGTTTTCTCGGGGATCTACCATTTCCCCCGCCCCTTCACCACGGCGCAGCTCCATTCTAACTTCATGTCATTCCTCACCAGCGTTAAAGACCTCGATTTTAAGCGCTGACCAAAATATCTTCACTTCACTTCCAGGCCTCGAGTGCGCAAAATACGTTCACCCAGGCGGCCACCTTCACGACACCACGAGTTTCAAATGCGTTGTATGTTCGTAGTATATATACCTATATACTTTTTTTTTATTATTTAAAGAAAGTGTACTTTGGAGAAGAACGGAATGTCATAGTTAAGGCTCGGTTTCAGTCGCCGTATTAAACTTTAATATTTTTCGTCATTTTGTAATTCTGACAAGGAAAATGTTTAATACGCGATTACACCTCAAATTCTACTTACATTTCCCTACAGTACAGATCTTGCGATTTAGCTTTTAACATATAATTACGCCGCAATCTACGTTGAAATTTTTTTTTGTATTCATAATTTGCCCGACAAATTGCGACCTAACTGTACATTATTACCTCTATTTCCATGCTTGTATCGTAGCTCAAGGTAAGTAGAATTTGCGGTATAGTCGCCTATTTAACATTTTTCTTCTCAGAATTCCAAAAAGGCGAAAAATATTAAAATTTAATACGGCGACTGAAACCGAGCCTTAAGAAACCATGCTCGTTAAAATTTTTATTTCTAAGGCTTCCAGCATAGTTTTAAAAAAACTACATTTTCAGAGTGCCATACTTCGATACGTATTAGTGGGATATCTGTGAAACTCTAATAGAAACCAGCACTGAACTCAGCTACATATTTTCCTTCAATAAAATTATATGGTCACCTTTTAAAGTACTGTGTAAAAATGGAACGGCGGAAATCCTGCACGCTAGTTCAATCCTTGGCTTGTGGTGACGATCCGACATTTGATGTGCTCTTTAATGTCGCCATTATAGCTCCCTCACGTCCGAGTCTCATGCAGGAGGCGGCTATCTTTACGACACCTCGAGCTGTTTGTACAATACCCTGGAAATCCGGAGGAAATATACATATTCGTGCCTCAAATACACTCTAAAACACCATTTCATAATCATTTTTCCCTATTTGATTAGCGTGACAATATTTTCCTCTTTTCAGTGGTGAACATGGATTTTGTCCGAAAGCGACGATATCTTGAAAGGCGACTGAACCTCACCGAATATAATTTAACATACAGATCCATATCCTTGCTCGTGCCAGGCCTCGCGGTAGGTGGCACCCTTAACAAACTTATGTATGGTAGATTATAAGTATAGGCTGAAATTATGTCTTGTGGGATGCACTCACAAATAAATTACACCACTAAGTGGAAAAATAAGTTATTACATTTCGAAATTATGTATTCAAACACGTCCATACAACCTCGTTTGTAATAAATATTTACTTGATCTGACAAAATATTTTGTTAGCTGAACAAAATACCAAACGCAACAAACTTGATTTTGTTGACATAAATTAAAGTGACACATTTCATATCCTTGAGTAATGAAACTCCTTGTAGGATCGAAGTAATTGTGCTAATAATAAATATATAGGTGTGTATGCAATGTATGAGTGTTCAGCGCTGTGTTATGCTGTTTCTTAAAATATGTAAGTTCTTTGCATACATACTTATATTACGTATTTTGGTAAAAGTATATTGCAAGTGTTCTTGTTATTGTTTTGCATGTTTATATAAAACTGTCTTAAAACGTTACTTATCATTTTTTATCATGTATGTAACTGATGAATTTTATAATTTAAAATAACAAATTCCATATCCTTGAGAAACAAATTCCATATCCTTGAGAAACATAACTCCTTGTAGGATCTACGGAATAATGATTATAAATGAATTAATTAATAAAAAAATAGTTTATTTGACAACGTACATACGCCGGACTATAAAATATTTCGTTAAAACAAATATAATAATTCGGTTAGAAGTTCCCCAGCGTACATTTACAGTTATAAATAATGCTTTTAGCGTTGAATTATGTACCACGCCCTCTTAAGACATATAAATTTACAACATAACTACATTTGTGTAACTGTCACGCCTTTAACGAGCCGTGTATTTATTAGGATGCGTCAGTCACAAACGCTCAGCCTGGCCATCAGTGATAATTGGCTATCCTCAAAAGCGATGTGTTCCAATTTTGGTTCTCGGTGATACTACGAATTCTCTTATGGTTCAGCACAAAATGTATGTAGAGACAAATAAATATTTAACTGTACTGACCAAATACTACACTTTTGGGCAACAAAATACGAACAACAAATTAATATAGTTTCAGCAACAAAATATTTATCTTAATATATATAATGAAGTGTCCTTACTCACTCACTCACTCATCAACGCACAGCCCAGACCGCTGGACCTAGAACAATGCAATTATGAGGGAAGCTTCCCCTTGGCCCGTAGGCACCCACTAAGAAAGGAATTTTTGGAAATTCGATAATTAAGGGGGTGAATAGGGATGCAATGTGTTTTCAAAGAATCCCTGATATCTCATTAACATGGAAAGCTAACATAATTTTTTTAACGTCATAATATTGCCCAAAGAAATGCAAATTGGCGAATTTTTCGATTTTGCGAAATTCGAAAATTAAGGGGGTGAAAAGCCGTAAAATCAGTTTCCCATTAATCAGTGATTTCTCCTAAACTATTTCAGATAGTGAGGTCATTTTTTCTTTAAAATGATGCTTAAGTAAATATCTGAAAAGAATTTTTAGAATTTTTCGAAATTCATCCTTGAAAGCTCTTTAAAAAATATAACGTGTTTTTAATTAATCCCACTTATCGCCTAAACCAGTGGAAATATTCAAATGGTTTTTGATTTAAAATAAATCTTACGTAAATATCAAAAAGGAAGTTTCAGGATTTTTTTAATTCGCCCTTGAAAGCTGTTAAAAAAATAAAATGTGTTTTCAAATAATCATCTGTACCGCTTATACCCGTTGAGATATCGGGATGATATTTTTTATAAGAATGAAGCATACGTAAATATCTACAAATCAAATTCAGGATTTCATGAAATTCGAAAATTAAGGATGTAACAAGCCGTAAAATGTTACAGTCTCCCGAAAAAATATAATGATCACGGAGAAATAATTCAACAGTTGTTTCTTTTTGCCAAGGTACTCATAAATAAAACCTATTTGGACTGTAGCCTGTACATACGAAAGAGTTATCACGGCCTGCATTTAAGCATTCACTCAGGTATTGTATAAAGTTTGTTGTGTGGAAGGGGTGGGGTTTCGTATCCTGTGCAAGATTTTGCGATGGGAATTACTATGACATCATACGAGCATATCGCGCGCGCTCTTTACAATGAGCTATGACAATTTATAGTTCACTGTTATTGAGTAGGCCTACGCTAGTTTCGTTATAAAAAACAAATAGTATGTTTGTGCCGAGCAGATATTGTTTGACTCAACAAAACCTTTTCCATCGTGAAGTCGCCATTGACTATTATTGCTGAGTGCTCAGATCTTCCGCTGAGGAAAGTGTTGAACGCAGCTTGAAGTTAAGTACAGTGTCTGACAAGAAAATTCCACTACTTGAATCAAGTCAGTTTGGATTTACCGAGCAAAATGTGGAAGAGCGCATAGTTCGCGGAACAATACCTGGCGATACATTACCGTTGCACATCCGCTACGAACGCATATAAATACTTTTCTGACAGCTCGGCTGGCATAACTTGTGGTGTGCTGCGCATTACAATTTGGTGTGGAGGGTATTGGGCTATATGCTGCCAACATAGGTTCACCTTCATTCGCAATTATGTAAGTAAATATATTGTTTCATGACAATAAATTATAATCTTTAGTTTGTGAAACATTATTTGATAGCTGTTATAAAAGTGCAATCGTTCGTAGGAAAGACTATAGCAGAAGTCAGAAGAAGGTAAAGTCTGCGTCGACGACGACGTCATTAGAGAGGTGAAACACAACTTGAAGTCAGATGAAGCCGTTATGGGGAAATACGGCAGAGAACTTAAAATCGAACTAGCTCTTATAGTTATTTTACATAGCGTACACATGTTTTGTGGCAACTGAAGTAGAAAGAGAGCGGTAACAGACTCGCAGTAATTGTTTTCCTGAGGTCACGAAGGTTCACACAATCCTGCCAAGAAACACGTACAGCTCCTCAACCTCGGGATAATATTTTGTACAAACTTATAAAGGAGCGTTGTAACGGTACTTGTGTGTTCAATGCAGTAGTAGCCAGTGTACCTGGTCTACTATGTATGCTAACATACTGTCACTGCGCTAGGGGGAGGGGAATGATTTTGGGGAGAACCAACCTTCTTGTTACTCGTGTAGTGAACTTTCCCAGCTCTCGCCGCTATACACCAATCACGGTCAAGAGAGACCTTAAAGTTCTCTCAAGACGCATTCATAAACGATCAAAATTGAGACACAAAAATGTTAGCGGCAAATTGTCGTACAAGAAAATTACTCGCGCACAACATGGCAACACAGCACTGAGTCTGTCCACTTGTGTGTTCCAGGACGTGGTATTCTTTAGTCTCTCTTACTTAAACACGCACACAAAAACTTACTGCCTGCGTACCAGCTCCGAGTCCCTGGCGCATACGCATTTGTCGTCCTAAACGTTATACACGCTACAGTAACACAATAGCAGTTACGTCCTAACTTACTACAACGTTACTACAGAAAATATGTGTGTCCATATGCTGTCGGCCTCAATGTATTATTAATGTATTTACGGTCAAAAATGTACACCAGCCAGGGATTCAGCGCTACCGCGCGGACAGTACTGGGTTGGGTGAATTTTTAACTCGCGCTCATGATTACCATTACTGTGGTACCTACTACGATTCTGTGGAGCGCAAGAGGGGAATAACTCATTCGATGTTTCCCCAACTATAATTATTTCTTAAAGTTGTTTATGTTCATTGAAATTATTACTTTCTTGCAACATATCATCAAGGTAATTATTTTTTTCGTACGTAACATCCCAAAATGTCTTTAATAACCTATTTCAAAAAGTAGTTAGATTCTCTAAAATACAATTCCCATTTTACTTATTTCCTACCATATTGTCGTGTAATTACAAATGTTGAACAAGTTAACTCTGGACTCTGGACAGTGTTCCTACTGAACTATAGTAAACTGCGAACTACTAAACAATCCATTATTACGAGGTCTTAGGTTGACAAGTATAACTATAACGGTTTTCAACAGCATATTTCACTAGGAGTGCTGCTAACATTGCTCCGGTCAAGAAAAAATGTATTGTCTTCTACTTTAAAGCAAGTGTAGGAGGTCGCAGTACATACAACTATGTCTTTAATTTTCTTATAGCGAGTTTTTTTTCTTTAAATAATTTATGAGACCACGCAGCGTAATTGTTGCAGGGCTTTATTCAATCACAAACACACAATATCTCTCCAGATAAACAGTAAGCATGTGCGTGCAACAATATTTTTAAAATTTCAATAAAAATTACACCAAAGTTGAGTACTAATAAGAAGTTTAGGATGTAACAAATGATCCCAGCTTCTTTAAGCTACTGCAGATAAATGTTACGTAGCTCTTAAGAGTCTGGCTTGTATTTAAGGTTCGTATCTACCTGTGCTTGAAACGCATTGCAACGTGTTGCAATTATTCATTTTTGAACAAACATCTAAACGTGTATTACGTTTGTACATCTGACCAAAACACACACATTTCAAGTTATGATTCTACCAGTTTAAACATTAAAATATATAATTGGAAACACGTTTTCCGGGATCACAATTTGGCTAAGAATGTTTTTTTTTCTTTCAGACTGCAGTATCTAAGAAAATTCCAATCGAATTAAAAAGCACACAATAATAGGAATAGGCATTGGAATTTGAACCGTAAGTTTCGTAAATAAAATGGTGGTCACCTCTTAAAATCTTATAGGAAAATGAATGCCAGTAAAGTTCGAAACACCAGTATCTCTGTTTGCGCGTAGATGTCATACGTACTGCATTACATCCACCGGCCCGCGGCATCCTTAGCACTAGACTCGATGTTGTGCATTTCGTACACAAAAGCTGTTAGAATGATTAAGTATTTTTCATTAAAAACAACATAATTCACAAAACACTGACATATCTGCCATACTTTATTTATTCCATATACCAAGAAACAATACCATCCAGTTACTAAAACAAAACACAACACATTAACAATCTTGCAACACAGGCCTACTAAATTTTAGACATCAAAGTAAAATATTCTAACAAAAGCAACCTACATAGATAAGAAACTCAGAGCTTAACATTTCGTCGATACAGAGGACATGGAAACCAGAACCAAGGAGATAAGAACAGTCACGAGATGGCAACATAGCTGAAGCCGTCGTTTGGAGGGTCACATCATGACGGTGAGTCCCTTTGAGGTTATGGACAAGTGGACTGATGCCCTTTTAAGTAAAATAAACCTATTAGAGATTAGTGGACAGAAGCCCCGCAACTAACAAAAGTGATTAACGATAAGGTTTCTCAGAACAGGGGCTTGGTTATCAACTTACCGCATTGCTAAAGGTTAAAGAACAGCAGTCATTATATTTGCCACAGCTAAATTCAGTTTAAATATGCACCACTACAAAATAACTTTGTTGCAAAGAAAATTTTTGTTTAAAAGCTACAGTAATTATATTAGAAGTTATGCTACTATTTATATATTACATTTAAAATCTTTGTGGAGAAGAAAGTGGCGGTATTTTAACACAAGCCTTGTGTTGAAAAGTTATTATCTATTTTACACAATTGAACTAATATTATTTTCAAAGAAAACCTTTAAAAAAATCTCCACAAAACATTAATTTTCCGCATTTGCTTCGCTGTAAGGCACGATTTCATTACGGCAAGCTAAATACCTTTGCGGCAAAGTTACTTTAGAGTGGCTAATTTTCAATCAGAATTTTGTTGTGACAAAGGTGTTTTAGTGACAAGGGTCGATGTAGTGTGACGCCCAAAACGGCGGCTTCACTTATTCCAAATACGTCCATAGATGTTGCCACTTTCTGACCGGAATTAATGCGACACTCAATGTTACTATATCACAAATACCTAAAACTCATACTCGCGTTATTCGTACTACAGGTTGAGAAATAATTGTTTTTTCTTATGAAGGAGTTTGACACAGGGACAAATTCTGCCGCAAAATACATTGTAATCGCTAATGGATATAATAAAATACGAAATGGTAGTAAAATTAAATTCAACTAGACGTGCTAAAGAGGTAAGTCATTTCAATTAGTTTTAAAGTGAAAAATAAACCAGTTTTTGGTTTCAAATTAAAAACTTCATGTAACTTAAAATACGGGAAAGCTCTGTGATTGGTCAGTTTATACTACTTACCGGTACCAGCGCTCAAGCGGCAGAAATTTTCCCTATGTCAAACTTTTAACATTAATCTTTCCAACCTTTGGCGAGCAGCATGTTTAACTACATAAGAAGAATACAACTTTTGTGGAATAAACAGTCTTTCGGTTAAAGGGGCGCTTTGACTTAAACAATTTGAATGACTATCATTTACAGATAAACTCATAATAATCATTTCAAAGAAGTGATTACGGTCCACCGGTCTACTAACTACGGTGGAAGTATGTTCATATGACCCGAGATGTGAAAATAACGTTTATTTTCAATGTGGTACTATCTTACAAAATGACCAACACTGCCTGTAGTCAATCTAAAATAATAAAATTATATAAATCATGCCTCACAGGAACGTAGCCAGAGAAGGGGAGTCCATGGGGTCCAGACCATCCCCCTTTCCCTTAACCTTACGGAAACTGCTTAAATAGCATCATTTTGCACGACTGGATTTAGTTGCTTGGACATACTCCATTGCGAAATAAATGACTGTCGAAAGAAAACTAAAAATAAGACAAAAAACATAAACAAGCAGAGTATGTTTTAGTCAACAGGACACATACACAACATAAAATTCCGCAAATGTAATCGTGTCAAATAAAACAAGGAATAAACAGATAATAAATAAAATAACATGCGTCACAACGATGCGACAAAACAAAAAACACATCGTTTCGTCTCATCGTTGTGACGCATGTTATTTCATTTATTATTAGTTTGTTCCTTATTTTATTTGACCCAATTCCATTTGTAGAATTTTATGTTGCGTGTGTATCCTGTTGACTAAAGCATACTCTGCTTATTTTTTTGTCTTATTTTTAGTTTTATTTTGTCAGTCATTTATTTCGCAATGGAGTATGTCCAAGCAACTAAATCCAGTCTTGTACTCCCATTGCATAGTTCTTTCAAAGATCATTTTGCACCTTGAAATCAAAATTTTTCCAGTGAAAAGCCCTCGGACTCCCTGTTTTATTGGCGATGATCCGTGTAACTTACAACATTTCCAGGTTCGGGACGCCCTTTAAACACAAATTCTGGCTACGGCCTGTACTACTGAAAAACTGCTTTCATAGCACTACAACATAAACTTCATGTAATTTTACTGACGACAAAACGTGATCAAGTACAGGTAACGAGCAATGATGATAGACTATGACACGTTTATGTGTCAACTGGTTGGCGTCATTTTAGAGACTGTATTGCCTCAACTACTGAATTTCCTTTCATTCAGAAGCTAGGCCACAGTCACGTGAGAGATCTGAAACATGGGAGCAGATGTCAAGTCCCGATACGTCGCGACTAACTAGTCGGAGAAAATATCCTCTGTTCTGTGTTTTCATAGTTGTTTCGTCTATTCCTGTGTCTGTAACGTCGCTATTGGGTCATCATGTTTTGTGTGTAACATTTTCTTCGTCACAGTTGTTTGTACTATTTCAATATTGGTGTCCTGAGTTTACTCAGTCATTGATTTTTCACTTTTTTTAAACTTTTAATTTTCTTTTTGTATGTTCAGTGATTTGACACAATTTCTCTTGGAATTTTTCAGGTTTTGTTATTTGTGTGTTGTCTACAGCCAGTTCAGCCTTTTTGTCGGTTTTCTTCGTTTACTCTTGGTTTTCTGAGACGACACAGTGCTGAAATAATAACGTATGTACACAATATTTCATCAAATAATTTACCTCCTTTGAAAAAATTTTTCACAGCCATGTTTAAGTCAGTAAGTGAACGTATAAACGTGATCTCTAAAATTACTTTCAGATATAATTTTCAATATTGACGTGTTGACACTTGAAAAATTCTAAGAGATGGTGCAATGCGAAGCAATTAAAGAGTAACTTAAAAACGGTTGAGGACTTTGCGCTCAGAGGCGATGAAATAACTGGTGAGCTAGGAATAGTCAACCCTAAGGGTGTTCAAGTGCGATAAAATCATAATTTTATATTTTTATGAAATAGTGTTAGTTTTATAGACGATACTTGTGAGTACAATTTCCTATTATGAAACAATTTTAGCTTGCATAGTTTTCTCATAACGGTGCGTCAAAGTCAAAATTAGCATGTTACGCTGCCATGCAAATAGTAAAAACCAATCGACTTACTTAAATTAAATAATTCACGGTTAACAAACATTATTAGCTACGCAACAAAGCATATAGAAGCCCAGACGTAATATTCTGAATTTAAAAAAAACCGCAAAAGTACAAGAAAAAGTGAAAAATTCAGCAAATTTTTAAAATACAAAAATTTTTAGCTAGAAGTTTTTTTAATACATTGTTACATAGCCCATGACATGTTATTTCACTGTGAATTATTTCGTTTTAGTAAGTCAAGTGGTTTTTACTATTTGCATGGCAACGTAACATGCTAATTTTTACTTTTATGCACCATTACGAGAAACTATGAAAGCTAAAATTGTTTCGTAGGAGTATACTCACAAGTATCGTCTACAAAACTAACATGATTTCATACAAATATAAAATTATGAATTTATCGCACTTGAACACCAGTAAGAGCTATATTCAGATTACACACAAATCAAGGCGGAGACGTGATCATATTATCATGGAAGATTGTAAACAACACGGGCTATCTAACCGTGGTATTTGCCAAGAAGACGATTTAATATCGCTATATTATAAGCACGCGAAGTACAAAATGGTGGTAAATATACGCTTATAAATTGCTTCAGCACAAGTACATTTGCTGTGTTCATAGATGTACAAACGACAAAAAGATGTGGTTGTAGTTAATTCTGGTAGAAGTGATGACCATCTGTACTTATCTGCGCTGCGCCGGTGCCAACAGTTCGCAATGATACTTAATGTGGGCACAATAATTCTCTCTCAGGAAATATACACAAAATATATACGAATTTGTTGATACTCAATGAATTCAATTATGAGTTTAAATACTATTAATTGCCATTATTTAAACTTAAAATATAGCTATATATATTTTGTTAATTCCAGTAAAATTAGACAATTTTCTGTCACTAAAACTTGCGTGAAAACTTGTTTCATATTTTGACTGCTTTATCTGGCATAAGCTCAATGATTCATCATACATGAGAATCTTAATGTTTTGAAAATATATAACTGTATTATTGCAATTTCGCATGACCCAAAAAGTTTTAAATCCACATGAAACTATTTTAGCAGCGAAATTACTTCAGCAGTCTCAAACCCTTCATTGTACTGAATGAATACCACAGCCACGAGACAGGAGCCGGTGGGCGAGTGGTAAAACACCGACATTCCGCAGTCACAGCCCGGGTTCCTTTGTATGGGGAACGTTCGGTCAGTGCATTTCTATGGGATGCTGCCATTTCCCTCGCTGTTGCATTATGTCATACTGTCATCCGCCTGAACATAAATGGACGCTACCTGGATAGATAAACTTTCTGAAGCTGTAAGCTCTTGTCCTTAGATAAATATCACTTACTACAGGGATGTATGGACTCTTCAGAAAGTAGCAACATTATTTCTTTAACATAAGTCATACATGAAGCTTTTATATCCACTGGGGACGGGGAGTGGGGACAGGAGAGGATGTGAGTTTGGGGGTTGAAAAACTCCCCGAAATTGCGCGAAATTTTTTGAATAATGATTATTTTTCTGTAAGGTATACCGTTTTACTTATATTTGTAGGGGCCGCGGTGGCCGAATGGTCAGACCATTCGCCTCCCACCAAGGCAATCCGGGTTCGATTCCCGGCGGAGTCGGTCGCCGGATTTTCGTATGTGGGAATCGTGCCGGACGATGCCGCATGGTCGGTGGGTTTTCTTGGGGATCTCCCGTTTCCCCCGTCCATTCATTTGGGCACTGCTCCATATTCACCTCATGTCAACCTTCACCAGCGCTAAAAGACCTAGATGTTGACCGCTGACCAAAATATCTCACTCACTTATATTTGTAGCGTAAATTTAACGGTTAGGAAATGAAAGTGCAGTAGCCTACTGTAAGTGCCAAATCAACCAACAAAACCTTGACAGGAAGGGGTCCATAGCGCCCAGA
>PNEQ01021320.1:9404-49228 GCA_003012365.1 Medauroidea extradentata
TATATATATATATATATATATATATATATATATATATATATATATATATATATATATATATATATATATATATATATATATTTTTGAGGTGCTCTGAACGGATATTTTCTAATCAACGGGATGTTTCGAAACAACTATTTCGAAATCGTTTGAAGTGTTTGTTGTTTTCGTGAACTCACATATAAGGAACACGTTGAGAAGTTTCTTAGGAAGAATGCTGCAATGCTGTTTACAAGGCTGGTTAAACATTACGGCAAGTTTGACTGTTGTTCGGACAACAGAGCTGTACCCCGCGAGGCGATGTAGCAGAACAAACATTACTGTACCTCCCCCCCCCTCCAACAACTGACTGGCGCCCCACTCACCATTGCTCCTGACCTCGAGGTCAGCACCTGACAAATTACTGACCTTCTGTGCAGAGGAAGTATGCTCCTTGCAGAGGACGCGGGTAGACGAGGTCCTGAGAACAAATGACGCGCGGTGATCCTGGCACATCCTGCGCTAATTCCGCTGAGAGGAGCGTGTCCTTCTACATGCTCCACTAACTTTACTGCCCTTCATCCCCCTCCTTGCCATAGTTGCCGTCCTGGGGGTTCAATGGTATCCTTGTCTTTCCATCTGGTAGGAATACGTCTCTTTCTGCACTGCAGTTAGTGTTTTAAACACCACGCCATACAGTTTAATAGGAATTTTGGGGGGGGGGGGTTATTGCATAATTTTTAATGTTTTAATAATTAATATGTTTGTCCAAAATATTAATGAATCTCGACTACTTATACAGTAATCTCGACTACTTATACAGTAATCTCGACTACTTATACAGTAATCTCGACTACTTATACAGTAATCTCGACTACCTGTACAGTAATGACAATTGTATAACTTTCATAGCTTTTGTATACTGGCGTGTTGAAGCCAGCTTTATACAAGAAAAGGAAACCAACTCACTTACAAAACTTAAATAATTCGTACTAAAGAACAATGTGACCCGCTACATCAAGACACGTTTAAATACCGCACGTATAATTTTCGTATTTTTCTAGAATTGCTGAATTTGTACTAAATAAAATACTAAATTTTCAACCAATTTTTAAGCACACAAAAACATTTCAATGCTTTTTTTTACAGAGCCCGTGATATTGTTCTTCAGTTTTAAGTTATTTCATTTCTGTGAGTCAGTTGGTATTCGTGAATTATATAACACCATACTATGCAAAGTTGGGCTTTGACACGCCATTGTAAAACAACTGTGAAAGCTAGAACATTTTCACTACTATTGAAAACCTCACCATATGTCTACCGAGCAAACAATACCTGGTCAAAAAATATAAAATATTTTAAAACAATTAAAATTTTGCGTGATCATTCCCCCTCCCTAACTTCGTACTTTTCATGAAGTTGACATATTTTATCACTGTTAGCAGAAACAGTTTTGCAGCTACCTGTGAAGAAATAATTTTACCATACCTTCTGCCAAAGAATAGCGTTTAAAAATTAACAAATCGTTGGAGTCGTAAAATTTTAAGGGAGCCTTAGACCTTAATATTTTCGTTAAGTCGCGCGGGAAAATTAGTTACAAACATAGAATTATTAAAAATAACAGCATTACTACTGCGAGTACTCATACCCCGTAAGGCTGATAAAACGGCACATTTCTCTTTATTTTAAGTTTGTATTACAGTTTTGTTACGGCTTACTCAAATCAGTAAAATGTATAATTGTATTTTGCGCTTATTATTACAAAGAATGTTATAAAATTGCATTTGTTCAAGATGTTGTTTCAGTGTACAGTATACTCGTATTTAATAACTCCTATATCTTGAAGTCTCAAAAGGGTCGTGGTGGCCGAGTGGTCAGACATTCAACTCTCGGCAGGGTCGGTCCCCGGATTTCCGTATGTGGGAATCGTGCAGGACGACGCCGCTGGTCTGCGGGTTTTCTCCGGTATCTCCCGTTTCCCCCGCCCATTCATTCCGGCGCCGCTCCATACTCACCTCATGTCACCTCTCAACAGCGCTAAAGACCTTGATGTTAAGCGCTGACCAAAATCTCTCCACTCACTTGAAATCTCAGAAATTTCACGAAGCAAACTGCATTGAAATTATACCCTTTCTTCATCTGTCGTGAAGTTCAAAATATTGTTAATTTTCATCTAAAATGCACATTTCCAATCAAAACGTGGAACAGTAAGCAAAATATGAACAGAATTTTCGAAAAATATATTTCGTGCTATTTCTCTGATTCAGAAAATTTATTTATGAGACGTAAAATTACAATCATTCAGTAAATAATATTTTAATGATTTGCGTAATGTTTTAAAGGCTCGAATTCTTACCAAAACAATAATAACAATGTACAGAAGGTATTTGTGCACTTGAACAATAGTAAGTCTTCTCGACAACAAAACTAAATACCTTTATATCTTTACACGTTAACCGTAAGATTTTTTCGTCGTAAAAATGTGTTCGCTAAATGATACACCATAATCAAAATGTTGCTGTTGTATAATTTACCCAAACAAAAATCTCTCTCTTTAACGGAAGTAGAGTTTGTACTTAACTCACAAAAATAACGTGACTATTGCAGAAGGATAGTGAAAATGTTTTGCATTAAAAAATCCTATTATAAATATGTGTTCGTACGACGCCGAAATTCTGTGTCTGAGAAAATGAAGCAAAATTGGTAGGTATCAAAGTTTTCTGAATCAATAAATACTATTTTTTTTCATTTTGAACTGTCTTAATTATGTAAGTGAGTTATATATAATTTAATGCGAGTACTATAACGATTGAAACTTTCACTTTTTCATATAAAAATGCAAAAACTATAGAACCCACATCGAGGCGGTTTCAACAAACTGACAGTAGTCCATGGAAATTATAAAATATATTTGCCGCCGGACATTTTAAGGCGGTCATTCGACTATCTGTTTTACCCGTGTCTTAGCGCCGGAAGCCAGGGAGCAATAAGGGTGACACTTAGTATGCCTATCAAGTATATTATCGCCACTACGTGCTCACTGCTGAACTAGCATACACAGACTTATTACTTTTTTTTTATGTGACTTCAGTGGCGACCCTATATTTTTTGACGTAATAACAAAGGCTAAGTAATGTTGCGCGTCTCTTACGCTCCAAATATCCTGCAGCGAAATGTTCTTGCTTAAAAGCGAAGGTGAAAACCCCCATTTAGGTTCTTTTTCAACTTCACTAATGGACATTAAAACCATTGTTTGCAGACTGACATTACCATTACGACACGCTTAACTGCTGTTTGTAAACAGACCAAATTAGAAAATATTGCACGGTAATATGGAACAAACACACCGTCTACATATTCAGGCGTAAGTGTGCAAGAGGAAACATTCAGACTATTTGGAACGTACTCTAAAGTTATGAATGTAAATAAGTCTACGTTTTTCCGCACTACACTGGTAAGAAACTTCAGAAAATAGACGTTTCTGTGATTTCACAAAAAAAAATTGTTTGTAAGGACATCAAACAAAGAAATCAGCATATGTAATTAATAATAAAATTCTGGTAAATAGTAAAGAAAACTGTACCTATAAATAGCAAGTGTAAAGGACAGCTAATGCTTGTCCGGTATGTGGCACAATAAATTTTTAATTATTTTTGACATTTTATCTGTCAGTGCAATATCTCAGAGTGTACTGGGTTGAACTGGCTTCACCAATAGCACGCAGTAAAAAAAATAACTTATGTCTTTGTTAAATAACAATATTAACTTGCTACATAAATAATCCCATTACAACGTATGTCGACATTTATTCATTGTCACGTCTTCAACAAAAAGCTACCTGCTCGACGTCATATGGTCACTGATGGAATGGTTCTTAATATAGGCGATGGCCGACTCCTTTCACAGTTCATGTCCTACGTAAAGTTGTGTCTAGTCGTCGCGAATGGCCTCATTGTCGAAGAAACGTAAAGCGCGTTATATATAAAAATTAAAAACCATCACTTTTTCTCTCAGATTTCATCAAAATCCAAATTAAATTCACCGCATCAGGTGTTTATGAGCGAAGAGCCGGCTTGGCAAAGTAAAAATTTTATTACTTTTGTAATTTACCTATAATAACAATTGACTCGTCTATAAAAGTAAGATAATGCGCAGTGAATATCGATGCTGGAGGTACTTACCTTAAAACTTCAATATTACTTGATGTAAATTATTTTGAGATTTAAAAAATGTGATTAGTAATTATTTATGGTCGCAGTGTAAAAGTACATTTTTTTTATGTTACCAGAGCTTCATTATACGTCTTGAACTGTTTTAGCATATGTATTTTCATTTTGCCTCCGGAAGTCAGGAACTACGCGTCAATGGCAATTTTAAAATACTTTTTTCTTTATTTTACATTGTTTACTTTATGACCACAATGTAGGCTTACTGAGATGAATCTCAACCTCATGCTATTGTGGTTAAGTAATCACTTTTGAGATTTTTTAAATTCCTTTTATTTCGCCCATTATGTATCTTTCTGTCCACTTGTTAGTAACACACAATAGCGTGTCTTGTTAACATATTGCTATACTCGTGTGTGAGACCGAAACAAAACATATATGTTTTTTATTATTCTTGGAATATCAGTTTCGATAAATATTCACTTTACCATGAACGGACTATACAGCCGGGATTATGATGACTTCAATTTCACGTATCACTTACCACCTTATTACATTCACGTTTACGTAAGACGTGATCGATTGAGGCGCCATTTTACAATCCTTCACGTAAACATTGAAAGTTGTCAGGAAATTATCGTCACGCACAGGCCAAGAAAACATGACAACCGAAATCATTAATCCTTCCGAAGAGTGATTGGCTGAGAAGCTCACGTGTTCTTCCTTTATGTAACACTTTAACTTGAAAGCTTGGCATTGACAAGCTTCTCGTTACGTGAAGGTGAACGTAAGTGTGTAGGCCTAGTGATGTGTTCGTTATGAGCGTACAAAAGTATCATCTGCAGATTGTCGAGCCTTGAATTACGATAATTCTAGAGACAAATAATTGTTGACTAAAGTTGTGAAAGTTCAGTGCTGCGGCACTCCATCCCTCTTGAGGTGCAGCGTGTAGACGGTTGTGAAGAGGTAACAAATGCCAACTTCCTGTTGACGTGCCAAGGCAAAGGGCGGACAGCAAGAAGCTTAGCTAGCGAGAGGAAGCAGGAGCGAGGATAATAGATGGTCGGTAGAGAGTGGAAATAGAATGAAGGGAGGTAGAGAAGCAGCTCAGAGGACTCAGGAAGGGTGACCGAGTGGACGTGCAGGAACTCTGGTGGTCATGCATCTCCCTCCTCCAACCACTCCTTTACCCCTCCATCTCTTCTCAGCCTCATAGATCCAGGTCCCAATTGGAATTCTTGAGTGCCCGAGGGAGGATGGTAGCAGAGCACACGAGACGAGAATCTCAAATTCCGCCCTCCTAGAGCGGGTGAGATATGAGTGCGACTGGCGGAATACTTGTCCACGCCCAATGTCGAATTTGCAGACGAGAGAGAAAGAGGTGTGGGGTGTGGGCAAGGGAGGGATTAGGGTAAGAGGTGTAAGGTTGGTAGAGAACCTGGGGACATCAGTTCTATTGGACCGGCTATCACCCGCCTTGTTTTAAGAGCCCTCCTATCACAACAAAGACTCCGGCCAGAGACAAGACAGATCCTGAGCTTCGTTAATTATATTGGGACCTTACGCTACGCGATGAACTGTTTTTCGCCTTCCGCCCAGACACACCGGAGTCTGAGTAGATGACACTTGGCAAGGCGGGAAATATGGTCGGACTGCTTTGCTCAAAAATATAGCCTCACGTTAACTATTTACTATGGGGAAAAGTGTTAATCATTTTCATATAACAGAATTTGAATTGTCAAAACAGAACTATAACGCACTTAACTATGGAACTGTTAGCAACATGTCTCGAACCTGGTTTGTGCAAGTTATGGCTTACTGGACTGGGGGTTCCGAAACTTTATATTTCAAAAATAAAATAAGTAAGTTTTTTTGAGGTACTGAAGGGGTTTTTTTTTTGCGTGGGAGTGAGTGATTAAAAAAAATACTTTAGGCAAAAGTCATTGCATCATTATTCTGTTGTTCCAGGAAACCATGACTACTAGAAGAAAAAGGAGCCGAGTTTGGCTGAAGTCAACATAAACAGCAAATTGTTCCTGCAATGGGAGATAATGACTTTGAGCAGAACACTGGACGTCTATCGTCTGAGAAACCAGGTGAAATAAAACAAAATAAAAGAAAACACAAAATAAAAATACGCAATAAATCCCACAAACAACAATGTCGTATAAAAATCACATAGAAAATGCAATTAAAATCAAGAAAGGAAAACCAAAATCTGAAAATACTGATGTAAACAAAATATACAGCGTAGGCAAATTCTGAGACAGAGATCCGACCACACTTACATGATATGGTGCGCGGCCATCTTTATTTTACAGTATTTTCCCTCTACAAGCATGTCTGAAGGGGTATTAAATTATATTTCACATTCCATGTTCTAAATGTTCATCTATTACAATATCCCAAAGTTGGAATATAAATTGTATATTTTTTCCTTTGTCATTCGTGCTATTATTTGTTCTAAAACTATGATTAAAATTATTTTTTGTGAGAATTCCTAATGGGGATTTTTTTTTGCTACAGTGACTTTTGTAGTGAATTAAGTGCACTCTATGTTAAAGGAATCAATTATTTTCAGTGTTAAGTGCACGAAACTACGTTGACTAGACGAAGTACGTTTCAGTTGCGAAATATGTATTTGCCTGTCGTTTCTCTGCAGGTCTGATTAATGCAAGTTCTTCTGGATGGTAAATGAGACATTAGGATTCCCCTACTCCTACCCAAACATACTAATTAGGTTTCGAAGCACTTAAAGTTGTTCTTGAACTCCAGTCTCGTCGTCTTCATCTAGACTAAAATAAAAACTACGATATTTCATGACTACACTTCTACGAGCAGGGACCTTACGTCGTTTATGATAAGAAGAAATCAATTTATTCCAATTACAGAGGTAGCGTGTGATTGGGGGTAATGAAATATTAATTAGTTGTTGAAACGTTAAAAGGGCCCTCGTTAGACAAGTCATTAAAAGCACGCGGGGTTCTGCCGAGGGTTGGGAGAGGGGGAGTTATCTTGGAAATAAGTGGATGGGGTGGGGGGAACGCTGAAGGAAATAGTGTCTAGCTTTCAAAATCTTTTGTGTGTAAAATTCTGATGTCATATTTTTTAACAGGGCCCTGCCCAAGAAAGAGCTAGTCACACAAAAAAACACATGTTTATAAAGTACAGTACGTACTAAAACCTCTACCTAATAACAATGGTAACAATAAATAGGCTCTCGAAGAGGTGCAATCTGAAGTCCAAGGAAAACCTCGAGAAGCGGACTTAGACGTAGGCCATATTCACATAATCTCTCGTTATTATCTAAATCGCCATGTGACACAGTGTGACGTATTTGCTATTTCGGTATTTAGTTTTTAGCGTGTAACAAAACTGCCAATTTTGGAATTGTCGTCAGTGCTCTTACTGAACCACACAATTGTACTGGTTACCAGTACTAAATTACTAAATGTCTAACTGGAGTACGAGCTGATTTTCGTATTTTGCACATGTCTTGTACAAAATTACTTCAGAAGATTGAGAGCTACATTCTAGATGGCAGCGTTTTGGTTTTGCGTCCAGACATTCACCTCCCACTACCGTGCTCTAGGTTTCATTGACAGAGGCATAGTTCCATATTCTCGCATGTAGGAGATGAGGCGGCCGTTGCTATTGGTTGGTGGATTTCCTCAGGACACTATCATTTCACTTCCTCATGGAATCCAACGCTGCTCAATACAGACTTCATATTAAACGCTCGAGACCATAAATCGCTTCGGTTCGGATTTCCTGACAGTAACTTGGGCGTTTGTTTAGGTTTATATTGGCAATGGTCTTGGCATTCACAACAAATCTCCTTGAATGGAACATTCGTATATAACACTTCCAGGCACACTCGTTTAGAATAAATGTAGTAAAATGTCATTATCACCATCATCCTATGCTGTTTCCAGCCTTTAGCCGTGTCAACCTGGTAAATAACCCTATCGTCCTCTGCATTATTATCACGTCCTTTCTATACTCTCTCTCTCTCTCTCTGTCAGCTCCTCTTCTTTCTCATCCTCCTTTCCGGCTACTCCTGGGTTTTATTTTGGTCTTCTTCCATTGTACCTCAATTAACAATTTTCCTCTATAGCCGCTCATTACTGTTTCTCCTAACACGTCCACACCATCTCATTCCTGCTTCCTCTATAATCCCCGGGATTCCATGGAACAGAACCCTTTCTCGTACCACTTCATTCCTTAACTTATTTCTTCTTGTGACAGACATCACACTTCCAGAAAACTTCATGCTCGTCGCTTACATGTATCTTTATTCTCTTCTGTGGAAAACCCACCATTCTCCTCCATGTGTTACAATAGGCACGTAGGTTGTCCTGTATAATACTAGCTTAGATACTTCACCTTGTTTTCTTCTTACCTGTTTCCTCCTCTGTGTTCCCACATGTTACCTACATATCTACCAGATTAAGTACCACTCCCTCTTCGCTCGGTTACTATTCTTCGTGACAACTGCCACTTCAGTATGTTTGGCACTGAACTTTATACCAAATTTTCTCTCCTTCATCTGCCCAAATATCCAGCTGACTCTGTACTTCGTCCTCTTTTCGCTCCACACCATAAAGTCGTCTGCAAACACCATAATACTCTTCATATTATATGCCTCTTTTCTTCCTTAAAAATTTCCACGATTTTTTCCATAACAATTATGAACAGCAGTGGAAATAATACACGTCCTTAATTTACTCACTTACTAATGTAGAACCACTTAGTCAGCCGTGTATTAGTCCTTACACAGCTCTTGTTTTCTACGTAGACCTACATACACTTGACTGCTCATTAGAATCTATTCACTTTCTTTCCCTCATAGTGTCCTCCCCCCAGGGCTTAATACCGTCTCACACTGTCAAGTGCCTTCCAAACATCCACACAGGCCATTGCAGTGTCCTTGTATTAATCTCATCTCTTCTCGATCAATTTTTACACTGCACTATATAGATATACAGTAAAGCTTATTTATGTAACATAATTTGCCAACTTCACCAAGAAACGAACTGAGAGCCGCAATGCAGTGTTAGCCCACCTGCCAATTCGTCATTTCATAACGCTCTAGGTGAATACATGAATACATTCCTCACTACCAGCAATGAGCGATTCACTTTATTTGTTCTAAATCTGTCAGTGAATGCAGTCATTTCTAATGACACGTCTCAACTGTCCGCAGTCCAAGCCAATTGGTTTAGCTGTTATTCTCTAACCTTGTCATTTAAACATGTTTTCAATAATTTTGACGTAAACTGGCTGTATACTGTAGCAAAAGGTTAGTGCATGACTAAGAAATGTTACTTGCTGTAAAAGGAAAACAACCTGAAATCATTTCACAAGTTTCTGCGCTAGGTACGCAATGTTCTTAGATATAGTACTAATACATTGATAAAAATAACATATTTCAGTGACTCGCGCGATTTATAATGGGGAAAAATTATTTCTTAGTTTATGTAGCGTGTTACGATATACCACGCTTTGTTTGAATCTACTGCGATTTGCTAGTGGGTCTCCGCCCAAAAAACAGACTTTTTATAAACCACCTCACCATATACACATTTACATGAACTTCGTGAAAATTAAGGGATTGCAATCCGTGACTGAATTTCTATCAGTAACACAGCATTATCAGAATATTAGAATTTCTTATGATAACACCAACGTACCATTTCCGAAGTACCATTTTTTTGTCTCCAGTATTATCACTATGGATCTTTTGGAAAGTGGGTCTCGAGAAAGGATTGTTTCTAGGTAGGAATTTTTCCACTGGCTCGTGTCATCACTGTTTCTGGTGGCCATGTTTTTTCGTCATCTTGTACTCCTTTCCTTAAATTTTTATTTTTTACCCACTGAATTTTCCAGTGTTTAGTAGCACATACTTCCTCATTCTATTCAAGTAACCGGTATATTTATTTATTCATATAATATTTAAATACTTCACACTCGGGAAAACTGTTAACTCATAAAACATACACACATCTAGACACTCACGAAGGTAACTAGTCCATCTGAAGTCCATTTGAACAGAGCCATATAATTTCCACTTGCGCCTGGGACAGCGTAGACTAGAACCGCCCTCATCAACCAAGCCACGTGTTGTTGAGCATTTATGCATCACGTCTCCCGCCTGTCCTCCAGTATCTCCCCTTGCCGAAGGATCATAACGAAATGAATTAAAGAAAGGATTAGATACAATTTTTTTTCAGTCATTGTTCTGTTAGGATAATATTATTTTGTAATACAGGAAAAAAAATTCTGACGTCGCTCGGCAGCCACACACACACACACACACACATACACACACACACACACACATATATATATATATATATATATATATATATATATATATATATATATATATATATATATAGGTGTGTGTGTGTGTAATAACCCTGACACAGTGGGCTGCTGTAGGATAAGTTGATGAAGCAGACTTTCTTGGACGTAACCTGACAATACTGTGATTGGTCTGATCCCGTTATTAATTTTGACCGATACCGTAATTTTAGTGATACCCATACATACACTGTTTTCTGTCTAGTGAACAAATCTGAATTCACTGTAATTTTTTGCAACCCTATAATTATATCTTTCCATCACCTCTTTATATGCTCCAGTGAAATTAAGACGTGTATTACACTTAGTATATAGATTTTACCATTCAAGAGTTAGTAACTTAGCCAGTACAAAATCTTCTATAATATAGGCTATCATTAATGACTACATACGTTTGAAAATGGTCACATTTAAAATGATCAGCTTGTTAATAAACAATTTTACTTTTTGTCAGCTTTCACAATTTCACAACTTTGGTTAGCGTAACCTACAATAGCATAAAATAAATAATATTAAGATGTAGAATGTAGAAAACAGACGCGAAAATGTTTGTTCGGGGTTGTCAACTGTTCTAGAATAATTTTTTTCCGTGTGTAATGTACGGTGTTTAATACATCATAAAGTAATGTCTTGTGTGTTAACATAGCATGTGATGAGAAAAATACTTCAATTTAAAGTGTTACTACTAAACGATAAAGCATATAAAATCTTAAAAGACTTCATAACATTTTAATTATTTGTGATTATGTGTGAAATCATAAAATCTACTTCAGTTCAACGCTAAAACACACGGACAGACTTTCAGACAACGAAGAGCTTAAATCGATGGTCTTAAACGAATAACACGAAGAACTAGTGCTTTCACTTGAATATTTAATGTGTGGGAAAGATTTTATTAAATAAATAATAAAATTAATATGTTTTTTTTTCAATATGGAGTCCAGCTCGTCTCCTTGCCGAGCCAATTCGAAGCTCTAGTAATAATTAGCCAACGAGGCAGGGTAATGAAGCTAAATCTTTTAATAAAGGGTCGAGTGGGGATAATAAATAGGTGCCTCAGAGAAATTTGTGAACAGTTTTAAGTGAAAAGAAATACATTTTGAAGGGGAAAGTGAAAATTCAGCGGCTGGAGGAAGAAACGACATACCTGAAACATCTTGTCGTGGAATCCTGTTCTAGGTGTGTTATTATTATGCTCAACAATCAATGTTTTTAATTTGATCAGTTTTCTGTACAAATGGCGTCGTTGGAAAAATAATACACCTTTTAACATATTAGTAGTTTGTCAGAGAGTCATCCCTTATTATTTCTACATTGCATAATTTTCAAATGTTGCTATCACGAAAGAGAATATTATATAATAGTATAGTGGCTGTTCTGTTTAATTTTTGAAATAATTTGTCTGGATATATTTTAATGTTGTAGCAAGTATGTGTTGTGTAGACGGATTGTATCGATCTGTGACTGTACAGCAGAGCCTTAACAAGGGCATGTCGCCTCTGTGTTTGTTTGTTCCCCACCGCTGTGGTGATAGGAGGGGATGGTGAGGCTGCCTGGAAGGGAGGGAGGGTATAGCTAGAGGGTTACCTCCCCTCCTCCAGCGTGCTAATTGCAGTCTCGTGAGGATTATCTGGAGGCGGACCTGCATTATCTGACTGGAGGGGAGGGCTTGCTCCAGCTCCAGTATTGCCTAGCGTTGAAGTCTTCCAGAATTCTGGTCACATCTCTCACCTCTGCGGCCCAGCCTCGCTCAGATAGACCCTGTGTGCGAGGCTAGCGTCCCTCCTAGGGCTCATGTTTATCTTCAACCAGTACGAACACAACTGGACAAACACCGAGTGCATTGTGAACCCAAGGACACAGACAATACAAGCTCAGAGACACAGAATATGTAGACTCTAACAATTCTGCGAGGTACGACATGAAGCGAAACCCAACAAGTGGAGGAGGAAACAGAAGATCCCAAAGAAAACCCTCCAACAATGGCAACGTCCACCACGTTTTTACATTCGAAAAATCAGTCAACTCCTACGGAAATCGAACCCTGATTGGCATACCGGGAGGCGAGTGTTCAAACCACTAATCGCTACACCATGGTATACCTTAAAACTGAGAAAAATATACGTCAACAATATTTACAAACGTAATTCAGTTAAGGGCGCTAGTTTGCTTGAAATGTTGCGTGAAGTATATGAAATGGTAACAAAAATTCATCAATGTATTTATTTTAAATATCTTCATTATATATTAATTCCCCATTATTTAATATCAGGCACATACAGTAATCAACTGTCAGTTCTTTGACAAGAGCGTGTCTCAATGTTAAGGCTACCGCCTGACCAGACCGCCTACCGGTGTGCGGAGCTTCGGCTATTCAAGTTTATTCGACAATTACTTCACGTACGCGAGTGATGTCTGCTTAGGAATATCAATGAGGAACTATACACACGTGCGTACTCTTGTCAGGTCTTCATTAAAGGCCGAAATTGCTGTCTTAGCGGTAATTTTTAGACCCAATAATCTCGGTTCGTACTATTAAAAAATCTGTATGCAGGTACAAACACGCATTTATGTTCAAATAACACATAATAAAATGATAGGGTCAACACTGAACGTCTTATAAGCTAGTTAACATCTTATTGTTACGTAAAGAATAGTGCGTAGGCCTATATTTTGCGAGCATCAAACAACAAACGTACTTTCATATTTTTGGACAATTTATCCCTGCAGTCAATCTATACTACTGGATGTATTTTATATGTCATAAGAAATTATGATAACATTTATAGGTTGCGATGATATGCATCATTATAATATTATAATTGTGGGATTATTTTCGCAAAACGTTACAAGCTTGCATGCATTACAAAGTTTTGGAATGTATTGCTCGTAAATTATATAACCGCCTACCATTTAATGTTGTGCGGTTATCATGTAAAGCATCTAAAAAAAGGATTAAAACTTTATTAATTCAAATTATATTTACTATGTTAATGAATTCGTTGAATTAGATACATTTACGTATGTATCGTTATGTGTGTTATTGTGGTTTGCAATTTTATATTGTGTGTCATTGACGTGATTTATGTCTGTATTGCTCTAAACTCTAATAAAGAGAATGTTGTACGCCAGGTAATTGACTTGCTCCTAGAGGCTAGGCTAGGCGTGTTTTACATGCTGTGTCGCCCGTATGTGCACATCTGACAATCGAACATGCATCTAGACAGAGGACACACAGACGACCAGCTGCAGTATTTGACGTATAGCCTTCATTGATATTCATCTTTCCTATCCCTAACGCATAGAAGCACGATTTAGTACCGCTTCGTTTCACAGTGGCTTACGTGCACATCAGCAGTTCTGCTTCAAGGGTATTGGCGGCGTAATAATAACTTATTCGTCTCGGAACAGTGAATGGTAAGTGCTGCTCGACGATGAATATTTTTTCCGTCACTTTATTGTCGTCGTCTGGCATTAGCTGATATAGTTAATAACCTCCTCAATAGGATAACATGATGTTTAATTGCAAAAATAATATGTTTGATAATCATTGTGTGACTAACGACTAGTTTCTACTATATTCACGTTAGCTACACGAGCAGAAGCCCAGAATTGTACTTTAACGTTCTACTGTATGTTTTAAGCATACGTTTCTTAATTTTGGATAAAGGAAGCTAATTATCATATATTTAGCCCGTAATTTCCTTGAAAAGGAAAATTTTCATTCTAAAAAGCAAATCAGTTAACTCTACACAGTTATAAATGTATGAGAGATATATTTTGAGTTAACATTAAACAAAGTAATAGTTTTTCATTATTTAAAAATAAATGTGTACAGTACTCATTCTTTGTTACGTAATATACAAAAACATTTTCTTGGGAGTAATTTCTCTTTTATCTTCAGTCTGTACTACTTCGTTACCGAATAACAGTCAATGGAAACTTTTTCTATATTTTCCATTATCCGGGCGACAGAAAGTTGAGCGTATTTTTTGCTCACATTAACGACCCTCGACTAATGTATTTATAAAAGGCACACAGCCGGATGGCCGGAGCTGAAGTCCTTGCAGTCGTATTTCACGGCATTGTATGACGTATTATTCGCAGGGAACGAGGCGAGGTAAAACCCTGAGAGAGGAACATTGTAGGTAGGAGAGCTTGACGCTACACAAGAGTAATGGCTGAGTGTGGAGACTTTCTTGTGCGCTACAACGTGGCACAAAAATAACTTGCAAACCTACACTTTTATTTTACCTATTTATTACATTCTTAATTACCTCTCTTATCTAAATGCCGAGATATATGCCATGTTGTGGCTGTACTGCCATGGATATCTTAAACGTGAGTAAAATAATTTTTTTACAAGCATTTTCAAGGTAAAGAATATATTTCCCGCAAATCTCTGTCTGGTAGGAATCGCTCTGTAATGTCACTTTTTTAAAGCAGTGAACATAAGGACTGTGGTTAAGGTTAATTCTCAGGTTAGAAAGAAAAGTGTTTTTATGGAAGAATTCAGCAAAAGATAAAATACTGCCTCTATTTGCGCTGCTATTGGTCGAATAAAATGCGAGGCCGTATTACAATTTATTTTAACTATGCTTGGACCAAAGAGAGGTCATTAAACTTAACTGTGAAGCGTAAAGTAAACCAATTGCGTGTTTGCAATTATCAACTTTAAGTAACTTAATATTGACGATAGCTCTGTGATTAGTCAGTTTACACCGGTCACTGATACCAACGTTGGAAATAGTTCCTTGACAAACCAACAACATTGAACTTTCTTACTTAAAGTCGAATTAACCTTGATTGGGGTCGCACATTTCTACGGGTTTTGCAGCAAATTAAGAGCAAGTATCGCAAAACTAATAACAAGGTCGAGCTCTTAACAAACACTATTAACACTCCGGACAAAGAAGTTGACGCATCGTACAAAGCCTGTGTCCAGGACAAAGACAGATGTTCTGTACAAAGACACGCGGGGCCCCGACAAAGACACACGATACCTCATTGTATCGTGATGCACACATGAGCGCATGCTTTAATTGCTAATAATTCTTACCACAACTATAGCTTTCGACGTCAGTGACGAAGTAACCAACAAAAATTCACCTTGAATATAATCGTGTTTCAGTTTATAAAATATTGTCTTATGTTTACTTAATTCCGAATAATCTAAGCTAGTTATTTCTGTACTGGTTCAGGGTCTTCTTTGTTGAATTATATCAACAAATATTCACGGAAAAGTTGCAGCAATAGAGATATTTTGGAAGGTTATGTCTTATGTGTAATGATATTTTTAGTACTTTTTTTGCTGTATAGTTTTCAGTCATTTAATTCTCTAGTCCACATTTTCAATACAACATAACAATTTTTACCACTACACTGGTGTCGGAATTATTGTTTTTTTTTTTTTTTTTTTTTTAACATATATATTCAAGGAACTCGGGTGGACCGTGTGATTACATTTAACAACAACTTCTTTTTAATATCACAAAATGTTCATGCACTATGCTGGTATAATTTTCATTATAACTGACTCACTACGTTAGTCTTGTAAGTGAAGCACCACGGGGTAAGGTAGGTATACTACATAAATTTAAATTGTCAGTAGAATGTGCAGTTAAGTTTCACGCTTTGGTAGTTCCTGGGGAATACTTTATTAATATGCCGTATAAAATATGTACGCATAAGAAAGTGAATTTAACAATTGTTAGTTGGTCTCATAAATATAATACGGAGAATTTAAAAGATTCTCAAACCTTTAAGATCATTCGGGCTATTTCACGATGGGTCTTAAGACTTTATAAGACGTGAAGAAATGTAGTTTGTAAGGGTTGGTAACTCATAATTCACTATACAACCTCTCAGCCATTCTCTTCTGAAAGATAAATAACATGAAATTTTTTATGTGGTCTGGGAAACTCCATCAAAGCCCACAGACTTACGAGCCAATAAGTCAAAATTTATTTTTTATCAGATATACGCAAGAAATAAATGTTCCTTGAAAGTATATTATCCTAGAGCCATTTCACCTGCTTCTTCCTGGCAGCTTGACTGACAAAAGCCAATACTTCTCTGGTTCGAAGATAAATTGCCACGGTAAAGTAGTAAAGCCACGCAATGAAGGCGCTACCACAGTTGAAGAACTGCGTATGTCGCACGAGGAACATAACCCTGCACTCACATGCACACTCGCTCATACGTTCTGTGACGGTGTGTATTAAATTTGTCTGGTGATAGCTTGCACAATTACTTGAAACTCTTGATTTTAATTTGTCTGTAATTGAATGAAATGTAATTGATGCTAACCTGAACATCGACTTCAAATGATATCTGTTCAGAGAAAATGTAAAACATACGACAATTTTCTCTAATTTAATTTGGCACTGTTCATAGGTTATGATATTACCAAAATTAACTTCCATTTTAATAATTTTTAACTGTATGTAGCAGTAACAAGAAAAACAAAACTGGTTATTAAAATGAATCTTCTGTCGTCACTAAATAAGTGTTTACAAAGTACAAGGACATAATTTACAAAAGCGCTAAACTAAAATTTTACGCAATTTAAAAACGCTGATATTTTGTCACATTTTAAGTGATGTTCCATGTTTATTTAAAGGCATAACGTTATAATTATCCGAGCCCTGTACTAAGAACAAACCTGCAGCAATTATTGAGAACTGGTTAAATTATTTTAGTTTTTTTTTTCCCACAACGAAGAGAATTATTGAAGAAAGCCATTAATACAAAAATTTCGCAAAATAATGCTCCACTCGATCAAAAAAAATTCTTTGGCTAATTTTGGCTTATTTGCATAACGAAATCAGTAATACTTTGAGTGCAAAAATCTGAAGGAAAAAAGAAACTTATGAGGTTTATTACTACCAAAAAAATTAGTCAGATAGTGTAATATATTTGTGGCCAAACAATGTAGGATTTCTTAGATATGAACGTTATGTTGCTTTCAATGTAACACAACCGGGCGTAATTTTCACAGCTATAATAATTATATAAATTTGTTTTACATATTTGGGAGGGAAATAGTCGTTATGGGGAAACTTGCCAGCCCATGTCTTGAAATTGTCAAATTCTCTGCATAATTTGTGAAATAAAGTAAACATAAAATATTGAAGCTTATGTTTGAAATAAATGTGGACCGGTATATATATTAAAAATCTCTTAAATATTTAAATTCGTTTTATAACGTATGTTAGACCTACGTAAATAATCATCTGATGTTTTGGGTAGGTAATATTGGTTCAGGCACATAGGCGTGTGCAGTAGTTTATGTTATTAAGTCGAACTCAGATCAGCTAAAGGATGATAACTATAAAAATTGTGGGATGACTAGTAGCCGAAAATTTTCCTGTAAATTAACAAAAAAGTCATAGTATCGATGGTTTAACGTACCGTGTCTCTAGTTTCATCTATATACTAAACTGATGTTTTATAACATTTAATTTTACTGTTTGTAAACCAGAATTACCAATATCAGACAGCCGAAGTACGAAAATTTCAAAGTCAAAATGGAGAAGGAAAAACATTAAATTGTTAATGTACAGGTTGGATTTCATATATGAACTCTGGTGTAGATAGCACACTTAGCAGCTAGAGAAATAGTTAGCTTCCTAAGATGGGTTCGTAAAGTAAGATAAGAGTCAATTGACTTAATTATTAAGCGTACAATAAATTAAACTCTAATAATCTATTGACAAGACAATAGCCAAATTTCTGAAGCGTTCATATTTTTATCAACAGCTATGTTTAGTTTAGTACTATATTATCCATAGTTTGCACGTAGCACTTCAAGTTACCCTTGTGTTCTTGTGTTCTCATTGCAACGAGATACAAGAAATCATATTTGGAAGAAACATCTCAACGCGCATTACATTTGTACAACTATGAAAAGAAAACACATTTCAAACAACGTTTCTATCAGTTTGAAAGTTAGGATTGCTTATCGGAAACACGATTTTCAAGACCTTCAAAATGGCTAAAAATATATTTTTTTTTTAAACTGCCGTATCTAGGAAAATTCCAACCGGATTCGTAAAACACAATAATAGAAATAAACGCTGTAATTTGAACCACAAGAATCGCAAATAAAATAGTACAGTCGCAGCTTAAAGTTCCATAGGATAATTAATAATAGTGAAGCTCTGCGCGCCAGTTGCTGGGTTTGCGTGTAGAGGCGATAATACATTACATACGCGGACCAACATCACTCTTAACACTCCATCGGTTTTGTGCCTTACATACACCAACGCAGCCTACCTAGATAAGAACATTAAGATCGTAGGTTTGAATCCCGTCAGAAAATTCAACAATTTTCAGATGGTTAGTAGTTTTCTAAAAAAGGAGTAAACAATATACCGAGACATGTTTGAATTAAATAAATTGAACTGTACGAATTTCTTGTTCTGCATATTGCGGTTGTAACCTGACGGCATGTGTAATCTGGCTCAAGCATAATGTGCAAATAGTGTTTCAATGGCTGGGTTATTTACAAACATGATCTGTTTTTTACAGTGACGTACTGTAAAACAACAAAAACAATGTTGGTGTAAAATATAGGTAAGTTTATGGCAACACTGCTGCTAAGTGAACTGTGTGTGAAATTACACAGATTTGTACAATGTAGGTTAACTTTGTGAGAACAATACATCTTATGGTGTGTACTAACTGAAGAGAACTGTACACTAATATAAAATAAATAAATGTATATAATAACCGCGTAATAAAAGATAGTCTTACAGGGAAACACTTCACCTGCATGATAGCAGTTATAAACTCACTAAAGAGCTGACTTAATACCTAGAAGATGACCCACTAGCTTCTCAGATCCTCACTCCTCACTTCTATGACCCACATAACTTCACCCTCCCTCCTCAGCGGGGGCAGAAGAAAAGTGATTTATTGCCGTCCAGCAGAGGAGGAGGGCGCTGCTCTGAGACGCCCGATGTTCGCTCTAATTTGTCGTTGAGCCGACCCCAAGACCGCACGACGGCCGCGGGTGATGTATGTGGCAGCCACGACACGACAATCCCGGCACGACGCCCTGTGGTTCGAGTCCCGTCAAGGCCTACGTGACCGCCATAACATGGAGTCGCGCCACTGCTGCAAGTATCTGGAAGTCGCCCTACGTGCGAGATTTACGAAGAACCCTACAACAAACACTGGTGTGTCGTGACGAGGATAACAAGGTCTGGGGAAGTTGTATTGTGGCTCGCTGCTGTAGACGTTGGACAGCCGTGAAACCAGTCTCTATTTACCTCGTCAAATTACAGCCGCCTGGGGGCTTTTTATAGGAGCGACGCAAAACTCGCACCTACGTCGAGTCTCATCGCTGTAGAGGAACACACGCTGAAATGCAACACATCCATAGATGAGAGAAAAGTACAGATGGAACATTATCAGAAGATACTGGGCCAAGCTGAATTTGTTTATTCAGGTTGCAATATGGCGGAGTGCAATCAGCTGTTCCTGTATGTTTATTGAGAAACGAGGTTATGGTTGGCCAGCCCATAGTCGCATTGTACTCGTTTCTATGGTAATAAACAACAGTTTTCAGTTACCAATATGGCGGATGGGCTCCTCCCCCTTCTTTCTCGAGACCTCGAACCCATCGCCCTACGACATACTTTATGTTCCATTTGTGTGTTTCTCTCATATCTGAACACATAACGTGGTTGTAAAAATGCGTCTATCAGATACTTCGGCACAAATGCATTAGCTTCGCATGAACAGCTATAAAACGTGGGTATGCATTTAGTTGCAACTGTGGCTAGCGGTGCAAGTGAAGTCCCGTTGTACTGATTCTGTGCTTGCACTGCGTCGGTGTGAATAGCAAGTTGTGATATTTAATACCATACCAGTGGCGGTGGAAGGTATTCTTTAAAATGTTTGCACTAGAACATATGGTATTAGAAGTGATTCATTTTCCTTTGTATTGTCTTATTTTATATAAAATTATTTTTCTCCGTTAAAGCAATTTATTTTCTAAAAATTGACATAGCTGCATTTGTAAACGCAAATTTTATCAGTTTGTCAATGTTGATATGTTTAGTTTAATATAACTTCATAATATGTGATTACCATGATAAATGTAAGAAAAGGCGTACGCCTTAATTTCACCATGTAAAACTTAAGGCGTAAATAAAATAAAATAAAGTATGATGTTTAAGACCGTATATTTTAAATATGGTCTACGGCGTCTGAGTGGTCGGATCTCTCGCCTCCCGGCGGGGTCAGTCATCAGATCTACGCATGTGGGAATCGTGCCGGACAATGCCGCTGGTCGGCGGGTTTTCTCAGGGATATCCCGTTTCGCCCGTCCTTTCATTCCGGCGCTGCTCCACACCCACCTCATGTATCTCACTCACGTTGTGCAGTTTCTAATAAACTTCGGTAAGCTGAAGGTATATTCTAGTGTAGACGGTATTGTCCCTTCTAGCTGAAGAGTTTGTGGTTCGTAAATGCGAATATTTTGTAGCGTTTAAACGTGTTTTTTGTCTATCATCGCAGGAATACTTTTACAAAATATTAATTTCTCTATAGAAGGAAAAAATACGACTTAATATAAAAGGGCGCATTTTAATTTTCCAAACGTTTGAACTATTTCAAAATATACATTTCATAATTATATAACTTAGTTATGAAGTAAAGCCCAGATTGAGTAAAAGACACATTGTCACAAAATAAACAGAGAGAAGCTGAAGTTTAAACAAATTAAATGAAATAGGAAATACAAAGTTGATCTCGCGAGGAATTTCGTTTTGCGTAAGTAATAAACAATCTGATAATAAATGTAAACAAATAATAAACGGACTAGCAAGAAAGTACTGAAAGTGCTTGGACAGCACAATTAATGCAGCGAGGATGTAATAACGAACACCAAGTCAATATTACACCCAAGAGTGAACGATACATCTATAACAACGCGGTGGGCTTCTTTAGATGCGTTTTCTGCGACGTTAAACCAATTAAAACTTCCACAAAAGTACGACGTAACAGCAAATCTAATATGTTAGAGAATGCATTGCATGTCGCATGCACGGAGTTGTAGCTTGCCACGTATATTCCCTTTTTTACTACATAACTAGTGATTTAAATCCCATTTACCTTATATATTAAACAAAAACAGTTTTAAACATGTTTTAGTGCCGCTCAGAATTTCTAAAACCTTCTATTGCAGACGGTTCTGGAAAAGTTGACAATTGACACGTAAACCAGAAGATTTTCTTCAACTTAAGGTCTCGCTCTCTAGTTTAGTAGTGGTTTCGAAAATATTTTTTGTGACGCAAATTAATACATATATCGAAAATTCCTTTGGCAATTTTAACACCTATATATCAACGTTTGTATATGAATTTTTCTGTTGCAATAGATCAAACTGATTTTTAGAGTTTTGCTCCCGAAATAGTACACGTTTTGTTGTTAAAATAAGCCAAAATGAAGCAAAATAATTTTTTACTAGCAAACGGTGCCTTATTAAAAAAAACGCTCTGGCAAAATTGTGTATCGTATGACTGTACACTGCCTAAAATTTTTTCAAATCATTTGGTTAAAAATATTTGAGTTATTTGCAATTGTTTGAAATAAACCAGTGATCACGGCCTTAACCCTATACCTTCCAAATATATAACTGTAGGAGTTCCGCTTTAAGTTCCGTAAATCAATTATACTACATCACTTCACGTACAGGAACGGTGTAGTACTACTTCTGGTATGCTTACCAGTGTCACCCATATCGCTTGAAATTATTGCCTCAAGCGAAAGTATAATTTGAAGACTTACTCTTATAGCTACTAGACGTGACGAGTTTCACTTAGGATTATTTGTATTTTATACAAGTTAATTTTTTTTACAGATCACGAAAAACTGGCACTTTTCATTAAGTTTTTTGTTTCGTAAAGTACTGCAGTGGTTTGTGTAATGAAAAAAAAAAAACAGTTCTGGTAATAATTACCGAGGCGCAGAAGTAACCAAGCAGCGCTCTAAACATCAGTTAACCGGTAAATATAAAAGCATAACAAAACACGTGCTGTTGGCCAACACGAGAACTATGCCAGACTTGCTGGCCAGTTTTCCTCTTCCCGCGCGACCTGGCGCGCCATTCACCAAGTTTTAATTAAACGTCAGGACCAAGGAACCGAGCATAGGCCTTTCAGAACCCTCCGCCGCTCAAACTGCTGCCGGGTATTCCGCACTCCAGACCTGTGAGCTCAGATCAGCTGACTCGACCCAAGTCGTGTCCACGTGTACTGTCGAGTGTGCCACGTGGTTCTCTCGCCGAGTATTCCGCACTCCAGACCTGTGAGCTCAGATCAGCTGACTCGACCCAAGCCGTGTCCACGTGTACTGTCGAGTGTGCCACGTGGTTCTCTAGCCGGGTATTCCGCACTCCATACCTGTGAGCTCAGATCAGCTGACTCGACCCAAGCCGTGTCCACGTGTACTGTCGAGTGTGCCACGTGTTTCTCTCGCCGGGTGTAAGTAGAAACTACTCTTTGTAACAGTGTCTCAGGACCTAAGTATTTAAGGAGGAGGCATGGTAGATCTATTTACCGTTTAGTGTTTTAAGGAAAAACTGTCCGGCCATTTTGCTCATTGGTTACAGCTCCTGACTGGTGAGTCAAGGCTCCCGGGTTCGAATCCCGGTCTGGGGGTGTGCATGTACAGTTACGACAGGACTATGTGTCGCGTTGTCATATCACCTACATATTGTGCAAGACAATGTATAGAACCACCACAGTATTATTCTCGCGTAGTAGCTTCTGGTGTTCCGCTGAGGTTGCATCCAGTCATCGGGCTGAGTACTCAGAGAAGGGCAAAACTCCGGACTGGAGCGAAATTTACTTGAGTCGACAGGGTACAAATGAGAAGTCAAGGACTGAAATTTTGTTTAGAGTAGACGATTTAATTCAGAATGGTATATAATCATAAAATGAACTTAGAACAATTCAGCAACGAAAACAATTTGCTGTAGAATAGGGTTGTCGCTTTGTGAAATATTTTTTTCGATACACATAGTTAAATTTATTTACCAATTAAAGTAATGCACTTTCACTTGTGTAGCCGAGTATAGCGGCCAACTGTTGTATAACGAAACAAACAGCTCAGTATGATGATTACCTTGGATTCATTTAGTTTAGTGAAGTACTCGTCAATAATAGTTTCAATCCACATTGTATACTCCATAGTTAAGCTCTGTATTTGGACTGGATTATCTCAGTACGTTCACGTTTCACTCCAATTGAAGAGGGTTTAACGTAAATTTCAATCAGAATTTTTTCGTTACACTCAGACTTCAATCAGTATTGAACTCTTACTGTAGATTGTAGCAAACTTGCAGTAGGTTTTTTTTGGAAAAGTATATTTAGGGTGGCAACACTTAAGACATATGGAGGTAAGTGCTGGCTGGCGCTTGACAATGACTACACTTACATCAGACAGACAAGCTGGACCTGCAGTATCAGTGTATGTCTAATGTCACAATAACTAACGCCATACAATTGGAAGTGTTTTTCATTGGTTGTAACGTCAAGCTCATTATTCAGATGTTTTCACATTCACTCAGCAATCTACGATGTTCCTGTATTTTTATTGAAGAATTATTTTCTTCTTGATATTACATATATACTAATATATAACATCCTATATTTACAAGACATTAGTCCAAAATGCGTACAGTTTTTGCCACTACGGCGTGGCACAATTCCAACCTTAAAACATCTAAGCCCTTTCATGATCGAGAAACTTTATGTTACTGTTAAGGTTTATAAAATATACGGATTTGCAGCACTCAAAAAGTATAATCGTTCAGTTGTGTAGCACGTTCATCAAAATGGTTTTCACTGCCAGCTTTTCAGGTGGATTATATATATATATATATATATATATATATTCGATGTTCCAAATAATATTCATGAGAACATATACCAGTTTTGTCTTATAAACAGTATTACTATTTTAATATATTCTCTGGCATTTGCTTGAAGAATACAAACAGTACACATTATTGAAACTAAAATAAATGCCTAATGTAGATTGAACGCGAGGACATACCACACCCTAGTGGCAGACATCTGAACTAACAGCTTGCATATGTCCACACTTCGTAAGGGATAAGGCCCTACACTGTAATACAAAAGGAATGAAAGTGTGGAATAAACAGGGAATATTTTAAAAAAACCTGCCAACAATGTGGGCATTAGAACTGAACCCAAGACCTCACATGTTGTAAGTTGGTGGGCAGACAATTACTGTACGAAGGTTGGTACTACACCACCCCGGCCTCAAGTTATTTATGTTTTATTTATTTATTTAGTAAATTCCTCAACCAATTTTTACTGGTTGAAGACCACTGAGCTATAAAAGATGTCACAATGAATGTTAGTGACTATACAGTTTAACATTACATAAATATAATAACATAACTAAACAAATACAACTTTGGCGTACACTGACATCTAACACTACATAAACTGCTACATATCAACATTATAATTTAGTCAGTAATACGTAAACTCAAAATTGTGAACAATTTGTCTCGATTAAGAGGTCTGAACTAACATACCTGCTGGAACACGTTGTTCTTATTGAAATTGTACACTTTACGTATGTTGTCTCGAAGGTCGTTGTTAATCCACTATGTTGGATTCATAACACCTTTCTGATGAACTTCCAGGAGAGCTACTTGCGTATCTACTATCTTCCTGATACTTGCGAACTGTAGTTTAATGTTTATCACATACACGTAGGAAATATGAGTTGGTCTCCAACGTTTGTTTTATTGGTTACTTTTATTTCTTTTAAATATGTTACAGGAATAATTTAAAGCACAAACCACGTTATCCTTGTATAACACACTCAGGAGAACGATTTCCGAGAAGAAAAGGCTTAGTTAATGTACGCTTAACCTCGCACACCGCTCCGTTTTTCTCGATCTAGATTTCTAAGGTGTCAGGTCTTGGGAAAAGAAACTAGCCTAATTACTGAAATATTTGCTCTTACATGTAATGTGTAGCCCTATAATATTTTCGTTTAATCCATTTAAAGTGTCTGTTTTCAATGCCTGATATCGGACCATCCCACGAATTAACGTGCGACATTATATATGTGTGTGTGTTTGTGTGTATAGGGGATAACCTTACATTGTTGTAAGTTAATGACACGATACATATATGACGATTGTTTAAACATTTCCTTTGTATTTTTAATGAAAATATTTATGTGATACACATGCCAACTAAATACGTAATTTGAAACAATTGTTTTGTGGGGTAGCCAGAATAAGTATCTTTCAAAAGTGATGTAAGAAGTGTTAGGGAGAGGAAAATTAATGTATTGACATTGGAACCAATCATGATGTTGTGTGGTAGTCCATTAAAAATACTCCGATTTCAAAATTAATAAATAAAAGACAAATTCCGTACTTTATTTTTGGTACATTATTTAATCCTGCAGATATTAGAACTTATATAATTTTCGTCGTAAAAAGTTTATATATCCAAATGTTGTAATTGTTCGGGCCTACCCGTCATATTCTAAATAAATGAAATGTTTATCGTAACACAGTATTACCTCTGTGCGCAAACTCAAGTGGCTTCCAGTGCTTTAAACTGCTCATTTTTCTTAAGGATCCAAGCGGTGAACATATTGTTTAATTTATGGAAAGTATCGTGTTTTAAGTACGAAGCTAGTTTCTGAGTGTTTTATTAATCAGGTTGGTATGTGCCAAGATATGTCAGTCTAAAAACCGGATTTTAGCCATTTTGAACGGCTCGAGAATCTTGTTTCTAATTTATCGTAGTGAATTTTTAAACTTAACGGTGACATTGAAGTGATTGTTCTCTTGATAAATATACAAATGCAATGAGCGTGAAGTATTCTTGTCATACAAACGAGCAGTGACAACTGGGTGAAAGAGCGGCTAGACAGGAGCCTTAATACGGCTGGTGGTTGTGCAATATCAGATGATCTGCAAGGCAAGCGAAGGCCAACCAGGGACGCTGTGTGTCTAGGGACACTCGCCTTATCCAATAACTCATCCCTCCTGGGTCGACACACCTTGAAGAGGGGAGGGGGGAGGGCTCCCACGCTGCGCGGGAAATGGTTCGTCGCAGGAATCGGCGCGCCATAAATCCTGTCCCAGCCTCCTGCGTCCTCGTCCTCTCATAGTCGGGAGGGGAAGTCAATTCGACCGCGTCAAAGGGGGCAGTTGCGTGCGCGGTGGTAAGATGTCCGCTGCTAGAGAGAGAGAGAGAAGGCGTGGAAAGGAGGAGAATTATTTTACAAAACTGTGAAGGGACGGTAGAAATAAGTGTCGAGGTTTGGGATGGATACTAACCACCCCTCTGTCTTTGGAACATCTCCGAGCAGCGCCGGCGAGTGGCTGGAGGTGAATCTGGAGATAATCTTGTGAGTCATAGTGCACTCTTTCATTAAGCACCCTGACAATCAATGCTTGCAGATACTTGGTTTAAATGTTGTACGAAAATTTGATATTACGGGAGAAATTATTAAGCGGCATAGAAAGGCAAGACGTCGAGCGAACTTGCTAAGGGGTATGGAAATACAGACACACTAGATTCCAGTCAACTAAGTAGAAAATACGTGTCGCGATTAATGAACTTCAGAAAATTAATTCCTCAAATATTTCATATTATGCTAAAGTCGTCGCACCTGTAAAATATGAATACATGCTTAACGAAATACACAATAGTCAAGTATTTGTGCTAAGTAGTGCAAGTGTATTAAGATTAATAAAATTTAAAAAAAATCCCCAGCTCATATATGTCAAGTTATTCTAAATATAAACAAATTACTACCGTTTAGAAAAATTTATATAATGTAAACAAAAAACGCAATCAGAGTCAAGTCAAATTACCAAGCCTTATATGATAACCAAGATTATTAAAAATACTAAACAAAGTTTTCTCAGTTATGGCAAACTAAAAAAAAATATATGGTGCATTTATAAAAAATATAAATACAGGATGAAAAATATATACGAATTTTAAGTCAGCTTTGTATGTAGTATATGTGTACAAAGTTTTATACATTCTTCAAATTATTTCCTAAGATAAGAAGTACTAAGCTAAATATAAGGAAATAGCAGCTATTTTGAAAATATGAACACAGGGTGAACTAAGTACAGAAAAGGCAAGTTAGCTTTGCACGTAGTATATGTGTACCATCTTTGATGTACTTCTGAAAAATACTTCCTTAGATATGTAAAAGCCTACTATACTAAAAAATAAATAAATGACCTTCATTTTGAAAATATGGACATAAGATTAACGAAATACACAAAAGTAAAGTCAGCTTTGTATGTAGTGTATGTTTGATGGTATCCTAAAATACGGTCCCTTAAATATATAGTTTGATCAAAAATTTTTGAATGGCCACCAATTTGAAAATATGAGAAGGGCGTAAACTATATATAGAAATGTTAAGTCGTGTTACTAAGTACTATATGTGTACAACGTTTGATGAAATTCGGTCAACTGATCAAAAGTTTTTAGGGAGGGGGGAGGGCACTGACACACACACAGACAGGAATGTGATCTCATAATACTACTTTCTACTTTGGAAAATTGGCTAAAAAGAAGCTTAACTGACTGTAGTGCTCACACATATTCCCTTGATTGTTTTCTTGTTCCACTCCAGGTTCTCTGAGACGACGTAGTACTGCAGCGGCGAATGTTCGCAATATTTCACTAAATCAGATTAAAGTGTTGGCTCGGAACTGTATCGGTTTGTTCTAGAACTATCACAAGCATACATGCAAGTATACGTCATAAACGAAGTACGAATTGGCGCAAATTTTTAACACACCAAAAAACACGATGCTGTAAAGTTAACATCAGTTTTTTTCTGCCTTTGACGGGTTGAAATAAAAATATGCAAATAACAACCACGTAACGAACCGCACGTTGCGTTTGAAATCAACAGTCAGTTGCAGAAGTTGGCTCGAATTCCATTGTTGCTGAAAACCGTTTCCGTTCCGTAAAATATTTGTGCAGTTTCATAATACCATGGAATTTTCCTCGACAAAAAGAATTCCAAAGCAGCTCTGCACATCATATTGGTTTGTATTTACAAACATTTTTTTCTTTTAATTTGTCGCAGATGTGATACAAGCTGGCGATAGGTTGTGGGAAACGTTCAAGCGGATAGAGCGCTTGCCTCCTATCACTGCAATAAGGGTTCACTCTCCGATAGCAAGTAGGAATTGTGTCGGAAGATGTCTATGATCAATGGGTTTTCTCGGGGATATCCCATTTTCCCCACCACTTTATTTCCGGGGTGCTCGCATCTACATTGTTCATTTCGTCAGCTCTCAAGACCATTGTTATTAAACGCCACCCAAATAGTTTCACATTACAAGAGTAATCACCGGGTGTTAAAACTGTGGAATGAAGGATAACACGAGTTTTTAATTATATTACAACAATTTTTTTCGGAATTTTTTTTACTAACGAGGGACACTTGAACTCTTTTGTTCTATTTAACTTGTTCATCACAACCCAGCCAGGAAATGTGAAATTTAATAAAAAAATGTAGCAAAATGTTTTCTTTAGTAAGCAATTGAATGGGTGAGATGAAGAAGGAAATGATTCCACTTTGGTCAAATTTCGGGAAAACGGAAAAAAACTGTTTTAACACTAAACTGTAGGTTGAATAAGAAAACTTACAGTTGGAAATTTGTTTGCTACAATTTAAGGGAATGGAACATTACCTGAAAAACACAACACATTTTATGTACTGAAAGTTATATGCAATCAAATTTGAAGGAATATTTTCCTTTTTAATCTCATTGAGTGGAGAGCATTCTGAAACTTTATGAAACAATAATTACAAGTGCATTTGTTTCCATAATACAAGTGCCATTAATTATTACAATACTATGTTTATATAATAATACCTAGATTGTAATAATCCCACATTTACAATGTCACATGTTGTACGTTTACAACACTGCAGACTACATAAACAGAAGAAACATTGCTGCAGTGACCCTCGTAGCGAATAACCAATCATGCTGCAGTTAAGAAGAGAATGATTTCCTTTTACACATAACTTCAAAATTAAAAGGCCTATAGTGGTGTAAGGATTCCTAGCATCCTATATTTCTTTATCTCAATCTATGAAGCTACATTTAAAGTACAACTTGGCCATATCAGTTAATTTTCGGTAAATATGGAATGTTTTTCTTTTTCATCTCACCCATAAAATTAAATATATTAGACATACGACATTACAGCGAAAGGCGTGTCACAGAAAACCAGAGAATGCACGCCGACAGACCAGTAAATAACTAGAGGATTTAGATGTCGACTTGCAAACAAAGGAAGAGACATGCTATTCAAAGTTTTCTATAATACAGTTTCCAGTCATAATTCTAGGAACCCGACTGTCATGTTGCTACCTGCACACAGTGATATTGTTTACCAAGTAACTTATCTTGTATTGAATACTGACCTGCCACGTATACCTCCCAGGTATCAGAACATCAGGCGAGAGCGTTCTTCCAGGAAGCTTGCCCCAGGATTTGCTGTCACCATGGCAACACACTCCGTCCATCGCAAACATGAGCCATACGAGCCAAGAACTTGCACGTCATTAGTGGGAGGAGTTACTCGGATAACAAACACCACCGAGCGTCTACATATACGCCGTTCTAAACAAGCATAGTGTAATATCTGAACAATGCTGGTCGAAAATATGTCAAACATATAAGACATACTCTAGTGAATGGTATCACCTTGTAGGAAACTGGTGGATAGCTTTTATTATTTAAATTCCCGTTGTGTAAGCGGTCCTGAGCACTTTTGTACTGAAACAAGAACAACCATTATAAAATAATATTTCAAACAGATGCTTGACAGCCTTCGTTATTTCTGTTTTACAGTATTCACTGACAGTTATGAAGTATACAACTCGCCATCTTCCTATTAACACAGTTCAATAATTATTTAATTGCACTAGTACACAAGCATATTTTGAGCGGCTGAACAAAAACATATATTATGTTAATATCCGTAGTGCACACATTTTTTTTGGGTTCACCACAAAAATATGTTCTTGTCAACAACTAAATATTGCGAGCCGAAAAATACTTTTGTGTCGACAGCAAAATAATTTGACAGGGAATATTTACAACGAACAATTTCTGTCAGTCAGCAGAATACAGTCGGCACATGAATGACGTAGAACAATCAACTGAATACTTAATTACGTACACCGTATCTTGTACCGTACAATAGGGTATGTTATATATTGTCGTAGAGTTCAATTGTTCAAGATCAGCATGTACACGAGAGTTACAAGTATCCAGTGTAGTGTACCAGAAACTTTAAAGTAATACCAACCTGCGCCTTAAAGGCAGCAAAAGGACGACCTTGAAGAGCGCGTTAAATGCCGCATCGCCCCAACGAGCCAAGCTCTGAACTATAGCGTGCAAGATTATCGCAGACGCCGATGCATTTTTACAACGGGAATTTTGCTGACTATAATATTATTGGTGGAAAGCCTGCAACCTAGTTCAGTGCACGTTTCTATCTCATTTTCGCCCAATATCCGACTAGTATATTTTGAAGTATGGCAGTCTGAAAAGGTCATTATAGCTATGTTGGAGAGCTTCCAAACAGTGTTATAAATAAGTATAGTGTCTTAACAGTAACATATCTTCCTTGTTCGAAGACTATTTTCTTCTCGTACATTGGTACAACGTGTAATAGTTTAGTTAAGAAAAATTATTTACAATCATACTGAAGCACGCATTTGAAGAGAGTGGCAGGCTTCTTAAGGGCGTGGTACATAATTCAACGCTAAAAGCATTCATCTATAACTGTAGGTTTCTTGAAGTCAATTTGCGACAGTTAAACAATAGCAATCCTAGACAATAATTTAACCGACGTTTTAAACAAAATTGCTTCCAGTGTTGCGAACTTCTGAGGCACAATCTCTGACGCCGGAACCTCGTGCATTTAACTGCGGCGCAAGAGATCACACGTAACGAATTAGTTATTTTCAATAAATATTAACACATTAAGTTGGCAAATACCATTATCTAGGGTTGTCATAGAGTATTTAATCCATATTGGCTTCGAAAAAAGCGCCGAAATTAATTTATGTTTTCATCGTTTATTTATGGAGTGAATAAATTAGTCTTGGAGAAAACAATTTTAGAAATCTGTAGCAGCTGGGACATTAAGTATTATAAATATGCTGTTTAAAAATAAATTGTTATTTTGCAAGTCAGCGTGCATATGTAGAAATATACAAATTCGTCTCCTTAATAAAACTGATTAAAAATTACAATTATACATAAAATATCATTTGCTTAGAAGTTCCTCTTAATAAGCACAAAATTATAGTTTTGATCGAGAGTGAGAAGCAACTAAAAACGAAGACAAATTTTTATTCCTGCAAAGTAAAAATGGTGTATTGAAACCGTATATCAGACTTACTTATCTGTGACTAAATAAGAACAAAAAGTGTATGTAATCAGAAATACGTACATCTTCTAAAGTTCTAGTTCCATCTATGAGATTACAACTTTTTTTTTCCGGAAAATTTTACAATCTATTATTGGCCCAATGAGGAGTCAGATCTTTAACCTGCGGCCATTCTGGATAAAGTGAGCACTCAAAAACGCCCTGCTAAAGTAATATTTTCAACCAATTTGAATCTCTCCGCACGTAACGGCTAACAACAGGAAATATCGAACCTCTCTGGACAAGTCAATTGATGTTTGCTCGTTTAAGGTCAAATGTGCAGTCAGTATCAATCGATACAGTTTCACAAAAAAGTTTATTAATTACATAAAACACAATTGTGTAGATTTCGGTTGTTTATGTTACAGTATTGTTGAACTTAAACAGGAAAATACACGGAACTACATATATTGCATAATTCCGCTGCCAACCATACAAGGTGTAAGGTAACTATTGTTAATGTTGAATTATATGCAGTAACGGCTAGTGATATTTTTCAAAGGTTACATTTTTAGTGTTAGACTCTTGAGAATGTACATATTCTTCAAAAGAGCTCTAGGTGAGCGTGTGAACAGAAGCCGAGCGTATTATATATTCTCGGTAAAACAAGTATTGAGATAAAAACAAAGGAGCGAGGGCTTTGAGGATCTTCGTTATGTTTGTCGTCCTGGCCACATAACTCTCTCTTTCTTCCCTTCCGCTTGCCATAACATATTTCTTCCCTCCGGTCTGCTGGATGCCTCTTCCTCAGCACAGACAAAGAACAAGTTTGAACACGGCGCCATTGATTTTCACACAAATCCCTCCTTGCAACGACCAGATGATGGCTAAGTAAACAAGCCCACGCCTAGACAGACAGCAGGATATTCAACACCCAGTGCAATCATGAGGTGCGAGAGATAAGATATATAGCCGTAAATCTGTTCAGGTTACAAAGACGTCATTCAAACTGCTAAATTGCTATGTTTCAAGGGCGCGGTTAGCCTCAGTTTTCAACGTTTATTTTATTATTTTTATATTTGTACTACATATTTTTCTTTCTTATCTTAGACATAAATTGTGATTAAATCTTCTTCTTAGGAAATTTGTGTATCTCTCATGGTTTTTACGTAACGGGTCGTAAACGTCAAAATGTGTGCTTGACGGTTTTATGTACGCCACTATAATCAGCTGACATACCAAACCGAAAAAATTCACAATGTATAACAATGTTGTAGGCTGTGATTTGACACATATAAAACAAAAAAAAAAAAAAAAAAAAAATGTATTTTTGTATTTAAAAAAATTTTTTGAAATTTTTAAATTTTCATTTCAAAATTCGGCAATTTTTATTAAATACAAAAATTAAATACAAAAAAACTTTATTTTATATATGTCAGATCGTAACCTACAACATTGTTATACACTGTGAATTTGTTCAGTTTGTTATGTCAGTTGGTTTTAGTGGCGTAGGCCCTACATAAAACCGTAAAAGTGCACATTTTGAAATTTACGACTCATTACGCAAAAACTATGAGAGACACACAAATTTCCTAAGAAGAAGATTTAATCGCAATTTATGTCTGAAGTAAGAAAAAAAATCTGGTACAAATATAAAATTAAAAAGACGTTGAAAACTTGGGTGAATCGCGATTCGCACCCTCAAATATAGAGTTTTCCGAATGTGACCGTTGATAAAACTGTCCAAAATTCCCAACACATCTGATGCGTTTATATTTATGTAAACAAGTCGGTAAGTGCGACATTGTGTGGGAATATGTAATAAATATGTAAACCAGTACAAAAATTTTAGAAGAAATATGGGGCAACAAATGCATCCTTTAGCATACACGCACACATTTCCAAAAAGTCTAAGTGCTCAGGTAAATACAGATACAAGTATGCCAGACTTTGGTGAAAGATAATACACACTCCTCCAGACATTGAAAAAATATAGTTCAATCAGAGGGTTCCAGTTGACGTGCGTAGTTTATTGAACGTTCGTGGGCCGTCTTGCGCAAGGCTAGATAACAGTAGCATGTTATACAGAATGTTACAAAAAGGTAGTGCCAAACTTTCAGGTAACACTCCACACACACAAAGAAAGAACATATGTGATATGGACACATGTCCGGAAACGCTTGATTACCATGGTAGAGTTAAATTCCTCACATGTCGTTAAATGTCATCGTAAAAAAACATTTCGTACAGACACTGTTCCAATTACCCAATGGAATGTTTGGTTATAATGTACGTTACTTCCTAGGTTCACCGCCAGGTGGGCGACGTGACGGAAGGTAATGGTGACTGCATTGTGTCTCTTCAACTCACATGAAATGATGGACTGGGGCACACAGTGGCTCACCTGGCGGTGATCCTAGAGATCAAGAGAAATTTTCCGTGTCCTACTTTGTAATAAAGTTTCCTGCGAGATGAATGTCCTCCTTTTTACTCTCAGTGTCTGGTAAGCTTACAGTGGCGGGGTCCGGAGAATGTACGAGGGGACAGAATGTGAAAATTGCAATACTCGGGCACTGTCTCGTAACAATGCCACAATTGCCAACAACTATTCCCCTGGATGCTGAAGGTAGTCATTTCCAGATTCTGAAGTTCAACTTACCACTGCCACACTTCATTCCCAAGGTCTTGCCAACCTAAGCAAAGTGCAGTTTATCCTAGAAAGGTTTTAATTTGTGGTATACTTTATTTAGATGCACCGATAAAAGTGAAAAATACCATGGGCTAACTGAAGGTTATAATACGTGTATATATTTCATCTCTTGTGATGCCAGAGCCTATGGTCTCAGGTTCATACCTTGCCGGTGTTGTTGCTGTGACGTACAACATTGATGTTGTCCAGAACTTTCAGTTAATGTAATCAGGAAGTTTAATTCTTGTGTTCTGACACGTTTCCTTCGGCTATTTTTTAAAACTTCCTTCGAAGTTTTGGCAATTGTTTTATAATTATTACGATGACTACCAAATTATACACTAGCTTCTCAGTAGACTGGAAAATCTGTTTCAGAATTGGCTTTGCCAAGTGCAGTATTGATTTCCTATTATAAATATAAATCGTAGTTGTTGCTCATAATAATACGTAAGAGAAACGCAAACTTATTCACCAACAATGTTTTCTATTCTGAAAAATGCATTTTGCACATACAAGTTATCACTTTCCAGCAATCGATTAGCTGGTCTCGAAGCCTCACAGAAGAGTGTAGTTTGTGTGACAAGCTTGCAAACCTCAACTGTAGTCCCGTCTACAAGTCTGACAGTCCGCTTACCTTCTGAAGTTCGTAACTGTAGTAGTGACTTGACTTGGAAGGTACTGTAAGATAGTGTAGAATGTATTGTGTTACGGTCTTTTTAAGTCATGTGGGTATCTCTATATATAAACATGAAAGCTGTCTGACTGACTGACTGACATATCAAACTGCAGCCCAAACCACTGGACCTAGAATTGTGAAATTTTTTGTGGGGGTTCCCTTCAGGTCGTAGGCGAGCACTAAGAAGGGATTTTTCGAAATTCGACCTCTAAGGGGGTGAAAAGGGGTGAAATGTGTTTCCAAAGAAACGTCGATAGAGCTCGAATCCGACGGCCAATCATGGTGATTTTTACTTTAATAGGACACTCGTAAAAATGCGTATTAGCCAATTTAAGAATTTTTCGAAGTTCAACTTTTAAGGGGCTGAAAAGACCTTAAATGTGTTTCCAATCAACTGTCGATATCTATCGAACCCTTCGGGATAGAGAGTTGATATTCACTTCAAAATATTGCTTACGTAAATACCCAAAAAGCAGTTTTAGGTTTTTTGAAATTCGACCCCCAGGCAGTAAAAAGGGGCAAAATGTGTTTTTAATGAATCGTCTTTATCTTTGTAACACAATTGGCTATCGTCGTGATTTTAACTTTAATTGGTTACTTTTACAAGTGTCTATGACAGGATTCAAAATCGTTTCGAAATTCTTTATTTAAAGGGGTGAAAATACGTGAAATGTGTTTTCGATTATCCTTCCATATCTATCGAATCAATCGAGATATCGAAAGCTCTTTGCTTTAAATTGGTGCTTTTGTAAATATCCCAAGAACCATTTAAAATATATTTTCCGAATTCGGCCCTAAACTGGTTAAAAATGGGGTAATATGAGTTTTCGACTCACATTCGATATATATCGATACCATAGTTTTTTATATAGCGACGTGATTTTTGTTTAGGATTGATGCTTACTCAAATACCTAAAAAGTAATTTCAGGAATTTTCGTAATTCGCCACCTAAGGACGTGAAAAGGGGTGAAAAGTGGTGAAAAGCGTTTTCAATTAATCGTCGATATAGCATGAACCCAGCGGACTAATGTTGTGTTTTTTACGTCCACGAGATACCAATAAAGTATTCTAAAACGTGATTCAAGGGTTTTTCGAAATTTCCTCTCTTAAGTGGTGAAAAGACCTTGCATGTATTTTAGATAAATCCTCGATATCTATCGAACCCGTCGAGATATACAATTAATTTTTGCTTCGGGATGATGATTACAGAAATTATCGCAAAACGGTTTTCAGATTTTTCGAAATTCGATTTCTCAATACTGTGCAGGGGTGATGTGTTTTTTTTTTAGTGAATGATCGATTTTGATTCGACTGAACGGGCTAGCGATGTGATTTACACTTCAGTTGTATACTAATACAAATGTCTAAGATGAAAATTTAAAATATTTCGAAATTCGACACCCAAAAGGGTGAAAAAGCACAAAATTTGTTTTCCATCAACCCACGATATATCTAACCAGTAGCGATATTGAGGTGTTGTTCGCGTCAGAGTTATGCATACGTAAATATTTAAACAAATATGTCTGTAATTTTTTTATTTATAAAAAACGTGATTACTAAGAATAAAACTTAGTTTGTCAATAATCAAGGCAGACGATCCGAAAAGCAGGAACGAGCAGCGATAAACAACCTATACAGGAGTTTCACTACAGCACGGTCGTAGAAGAACAGGTCTGGACACTCGCCTATCTACCAATGTATTTTGCTTGACCCCCTTGTTGTTTGACTGTAGTTCGTCAAGTTACCGAGAATGTCGTACTTTTTGGCGCTGTTTTCCGGGCGGTCGGACTCAAACTCCGCCCACTTTTTTCCATTGTTAAATTTATAAAGTAAATAAAGATTGCTGGAGCCTTTTCTTAAATTTGTGAGCGGAGAAAGTATTTCATAAATTGATAAAAAATACGTTTTGATAAATTGTTTTTCTTAACGGAAAGGAAGTGGGCGGAGTTTAGTCCGACCGCCCTAACATCAGCGCCAATAAGACACAATATTCTCGGTAACTTAGTGAACTACAGCCAAACAACAAGGGGATCAAATATCCAGGCGGGTGTCCAGATCTGTTCTTCTACGACCGTGCACTACAGTAACCTATCGAGACGTAGTGTTGTACAACCTCTATGAGCCCAGGACACCGATATTTTATTTATTTTTTTCAATAAATTTTATTTTCATGAATTATTTCGACGTTACGTGACGCAGTTGTTTGTCACTCAGGTCTAAACTCCGGGAGGTTCTGGGCTCGAATTCTGTTAAAAGCTGCGTGCGAACGTTCAATTCTGACACACAAAAACTACAAGGCAGATCGAATTAGTGCAATTTACATGTAGTTTTTAAAAGGGGTAAAATTGCAGTTCGCTTTCCACTTAGGTTCCTCTACAATATCAGCTGACATATCGTCGGTATACTGCCAAAAGTGATTAAGTCATAAATGCTATTTCGTTTAAAAACAGTATTAAATTGTAGATATTAACAAAAATGTGGTATGTTACAGTACTGTGACACAACAGTACGAAACGACGAATAGACTTTAAACTTGGGCAATTGTTCGTGAACAACATATACATATTCCTAGCATTTTTATAATTTTATCTCATTTTGACTTTGTCACTTTTGGCAGTAAACCGACGATATATCATCTCACTAATCTCAGGTTTGGGGCACCAAATACATTTCCGCGAAACCTTTACCCTCTGAAACTTTGTAATGTCAATAAAGTTAAAGTGAATATTTGGAAAATATATGATTGAGGTAACCGTCACCAATGGTTGTGCACAGGGTAAACAGATGATTTTCATTCGATTAACCTCTTACCTTAGATGTCTGTAACTACCCCACAACGTCAAACAGGCAGGGCTATAAATAAGGTCCAGGCGAAGTCGCTGTTAGTGGCAGGGACAAACTTAAGACTGCTTTTCGCATGGACAGCTATAGCTACTTATCCTGCTGCAGAATTAGTTCAACTAGCCGCTTGGACATTCTAACACTTGATGACTGAAGTACCTATTGTGTACAAAGAGGTTTTTAAATTAAAGTAAATATTATAAGTTACGAATAATACTCGCGAGCAAAACCGCGGGGGACTGCTAGTCTGATATAAACGCAAACAAGATTGGTTATTATCAAGGCCATGCTAGGCGTTTACGAAAAGTAACACGATAGAACAAGTTAGATCTTCTCGGTCACACGCCTATGTTTACTCGACTATCAGATGTTACTGTTGTGGCAATGAGTTGAGGTTGTTATGTTAGTTACACTTTTTATTTATAATTATTTGATTCTGACAATTCTTACATTTCTATCTAAATATTGTTAAATCTGGGTGATATAGGAATGTTTGTGCCCAAGTATTTAGTTTCAATTCGAAATATTAAGCTTGTTATGTAGTGAACACAGTCAAATTTGTGTACGTCGAAAGTTTTACTTTTAATACTGAAAGATAAACTAGTATGTACACATGTGTAAGGGTATACATATGTACACATACATATATACAAACATAATGCTTTCTTCAGTGGATGGTAGGGAGGTCATAAGTCTAATTACTTCTCATTAAGACTTGTGCCTTTCTTGCAGCGTTTAATGTAAGTTATCAGGCGATACATGTAATTGTATTAACACGTAGCTTTTCTTTTACAGTTTTCAGGGAACAGAAAGAACAGCACAAGTCTCATTTTATTTTCACATGACTCATGACCTTCTTTCCGACCACCTTGTCCTACATTAGTTTTGATACATTTCATTCATGTCAGTTACAAGTACGAATATTGTGTGTCCGGCAAGGATAACGGGGTGGTTTTTACAACACCGAAGTTATTTTTCAAATGTCTGTCAGATCACAAAACTCGTAAATAAATATATTTTTGTACAACTTTCCAGTTCACTTGTTTCTTCGGCTGTCCTGAAAGATTAACTGTCTAAAAGTGTTGAGTGGATAACTCGACGATGCGACATTCGTTTGAGTCTTCTCGTGCTCAACTCTGCAGAGTATCTAGACAAGTCTTCGGTACGAGTTGCACCAGACATACGCTTAATATTAGTAATATCCTGCACTCACAAGAGTACTAAATTCCAAATAAGTTATTATAGTACATAGTATAGGCCTGCCTCAGGCAATCTTCTGCCGAGCAGACTTGCATAGCTATGACTGTCATACAGGTCACGTGATTTATTATTCTAAAGCGGTAATGACTTGCGGAGTTTTCGAATGCTCACGCGCTGGTTTAAGGTATGTTTTATAAGTTAGCGTGACCATTTTTTCGATCACCAAGATATTAATGAACGCCGATAATGCTGTTATGTATTTTAAGACGACGGGAATAAAAAAAAATTATTTTATGCATGATAAATAGTTTGCTAAATGCGATGTCCGCATACACTTCACATTGTTTATATTTGAATGTAATATTAGCTTCGTGCTTGTTTCTTCGATAATTTGAACACATTGCACTCACTTTCACTTAGATGTGGTTTAGTTGTATGTCTCCTGTGTACATGTCTC
>PNEQ01021320.1:49328-62904 GCA_003012365.1 Medauroidea extradentata
GTGTGACAGGCTGGTACGTGTGACAGGCTGGTACGTGTGACAGGCTGGTATGTGTGACAGGCTGGTATGTGTGACAGGCTGGTATGTGTGACAGGCTGGTATGTGTGACAGGCTGGTATGTGTGACAGACTGTCATGTGTGACAGGCTGGTATGTATGACAGGCTCTCATGTGTGAGAGGTGAGCATTAGAACACGGGTCATCTTCACTCGAGTTACATTTTGAACATAAATCTTGGCTTACGTACCCCATCCAACCCTCGTGAACTTTCAAAGTCGCCTTTAGTTGCTAGTTTCGTATATTAGGCCTACAGTTTGGAACCCAAGTTGTGAGGGCCGTCGCCCCAGGAGGTTATTTTCGGTTGCGTATGCACGAAGCCATTGTTAGGCATAGACTTCCAGCCTTTCTGAACCCATCACGTGATGTTTTGTACATATTTACAACTCTACAACGCAACAATGAGCAGTACGCGTCAAGTAGCGATATTTAAGTGTTCTGTCGGTCTATCTTGTGCGTTGTGTGTATGGACTTATAATAAAATCAGCTTTCGCCACGAAATTTCATTGTGCCAACTGCCGGTGACTTTGTGCTACTTACAATGTTCATTGTGTGGTTCTTTAGTAGATACATTTATATTTTAAATATAATACCCAATTATAGTTACTTACTTTTCACTCAAATACTCTAAAATTAAAATATTCTGAGTGTCATACAGTAACCCTGCTGTCACAAAATCACCCCACTTGACGGTACTCATATTATCGCAATTTAAAATATTTAACTGGAGAACGTATTTTCGTTGTTTTAAAAGAAGAACGTTACGTAATGTTGTTTGTCTTTTACGTGAATGGCGAGCTATGATTGTGAGGCAGTTACGTAACTGCAATAGTTGTAACAAGATATGGTTCATAGTGTGTGAATCTTCGTCGAGGATGTTTCATATGACAGCAACATGCATCAGTCTGACTTCGTAGACACAGGAAGTCTCCTGTCATTGGTTGTCGTGCGTCCGGATATTACATGTTGCTCTCCTTTTTACATAGAACTAATATAACAACGTTTCTACTTTTCCCTTCTGAAAAACTTGAGGCTGTGTTGCAGTTCATGTACTTTTAGGTATTTGGTGTTGTTTTGAATGCTGTCTGGTATGTCGTATTTAGATAAACGTTTAGCGTACACTGAAAACCCAAATAAAAATGATATATAATTAATCAATAACGACTACATGTTAACTGACGACCTAATTGTTTAGATAGACTAGCTAAATATGTTTATTGAATCAAGGCCTAAACGTGGTTTGTATTTTTCGTTGTTGAGCCTCCTGAGTAATTATTTGGACGGAAAACCCGTCACGTTCTCCATATGGAAAAATCGATGCCGAACCTTGATTGTCCCTCCGTAATGCATTCCGCTGCTGCTCCGTGCTAATCTCATAGCACTGTTACCTACCCTCGTGATCTCGCTGTTATAAGACCATATCACTTCAGTAACTCACTTTCGCCATTAGACGGCTGACTTCGCACTAACTGCTTCTCAGAAAAAGCACAAATAACTTTAGTTCTCCTGTCGCATATAAAACTCTACTGGAGAAACCTTACTTGTTGAATTCATTTAATCTTCTAGTCTTTGCCGTAAATAGTTTTATGTTTTAAAAAAATTTTATTTCAGTAACTAGTTTTTAAACCGTAGCAACAACGTGGAGAAATACGAAATAAATGCAGTTAAGGAAGTAAATTGTTTACTTAAATCGTTTCCGAAGCTGAAGAAAGGAAGTCGTTAATTATTTAAGCTTGTAACGCGCACTGGTTTTTTAGAGATGATTACATGCAATATTTCCTTGATGTGAAATTAAAAAAAAAAATATATATATATATATATATGCTCGCTATTCGACGAATTGTTCTTTGTTATAATTGGTTTTATTCTTGTCTGGCATTTAAGATTAAAGCATATTCCAATTTCTTGCAATTCATATTAAGGTATACAAAACTTTATTGTCTAATTCACCGTAAGAACTCGGGTTTTATTCATAAGCACAGCTATCTCTTGTTTTCCACGAATTTCTGAAGCCACACACGGACAATCTTGCAACTATTTCTTAATTTAGACCATGGCAGCTTCTCTCTGTGTTGTGTTCTAATAAGCAGGAACACTAGTCCCGTCAGTTGTGACCTAGTTGTTAGCGAGACGTTAGACTCTGCTTACTCTCAATGTCTGGAGCCTAATGTCAGTGCTTCTACTTGATTATATCGCGTCTTCACTGCGAAGTAACAGCACATATATTCTACTTTAACATTGTGAGGCATAACAGTAACATACTGGACTGTCCTTCAGGAAGATCCGGGTTCCATTCTTATCACGAAGTGAAGAGATTATGGTCAGCTCTCAGTTCGGTCTCTAGCGCTGGTGAAGGTTGGCATGGCGTGAGTATGAAATAGAACCGGGGACTGTCAGTTTCCCCTGTTCCTTCATTCCGTTTGTTATGTCATGGCAGAGATTATAATCTTCCTGGACTACCCAAACAAGAGTGTTTAAGTTCATAACAATAATTTGAACTTCAAAATAAATTTAAGTAATTAATCTGAGGAATAAACACAATCAAATTTTTTTTTTACACTGTAGTTAATTTTTGGCAAAAGAGTTGTTCTCCCTTAATATTTTATCCGAGTCACATGTTTCAAGTAAAACTGTGTTAAAATGTTATATTAAACGCGTTTTACTCCACGTTCACTAAAGGTTCACTCAATGTTGACTTCAACTCGAGTTCAGTCCAGTTCGGAATGTTACTGTCAACACACGGTAGGTTAGGTGGATAGCCAGGTTTATGTCTGCAATCAATTAAGTGTGTCGTGGTTAGTTGCATGCTAGTAACCTCTAGTCTGGTTAGTATTTGAACACCTGAAGCTGAAATTGCACCCTACAATTGCTAACCTGGTGACATAATGTACCTACCTAATATGTTGAAGTACAGCTCGATGGACGTGAAGCGGTCCGCCTTCGAGATGAGAGATAGTACGACGTCATTTTGATAATGGAACATTATGAAGTTACAACATCAGTTCTCATTGGAGCAAATATAGATAAACTGCACCAGTTAAACGTCCAGGGAAAATGAATGCCCAAATCAGGTAAATAGTGTATGGCATCACATAAGTAACAAAACAATGTTTGGAATGCCTATCCACTGCAGGAAATGTAATATTTCCTGTCCACACATGTGCATTGTGCATATTGTTTACGCGATCCCGTATATAGTCTGCTTCATTACAGAATTCCACTTTTTGACAGTTGTGTTGGCATTTATTTTTACAGCTATTTCCAGGAAATAATCTGTGTTTTCCTCTGCCACAAGGACTTTTGCACAAACACACTTAGCTGGCTCTCAAACTGTGTAATTTATCAAAATTAAGAGTATTTTATTGCAGATTTTTTTCAGGTAATAGCCATCAAAACTGTCAAAAAATAGAATTCTTTTGTGAGACAGACTATAGTAGAAATAATTCAGAACGTAACTCTATATACTTACAGCCTAACAAATACTTTCTAGACCAACATAACTAGAAAAAATTATTTAATTTGTCTTCAGTAAGAAAAATAAACTTATTTTATTGGCATTATATAAACAAGTAATTTGCTTTCGCACACGTGGTTGGAATCTACTAAACTTTACTCTCGCTGAATGGTTTAGACAGTGGCTAAGGGGCTTGTCTCCCACATGGCAATCCGGGTTCGAATTCCGGTGGGTCAACCAAGGTTTTCGAATGTAAAAATCGTACCGGAAGATGTTGTTAGTCGTAAGTTTTCTCGGGTATCACGTTTACCTCGTCCACGCTCTTTGATTCTCTAAACCTCGCTGGTATGCTGCTATCTCACATCTCTTGTTAAGTTTCCCGTTTACATATGATAACTTTACTATAGTTGATATTACAGAAACCTCTAATTACATAATTTCGCCAATATGCAAGTTAGCCAGCAACTTTTATATGTGCCAACCTGTCGCTGCAGTATTTGCCTAATGAAAGTACGCTGATGGCAAAATACGAGTAATTACCTTACAGATTTATTTTGATTATAGTAGTGGTCATATTTGTGTTATAAGATAGTATTAACTTAAGATATTGCTATAATGCCTGAACTAATGTTAAATGCAAATTTAAAATGGCTGTATATTATTCAAGAAATTATAACCGAATGAGCATCTTGCACATACGTGGTATGACGCATAAGTGTATATTTTTAATTCACTTACCTGTCAGTAACACAGGAAACAATATTTTGGGTAGACTGGGTAGTAGGTAGGTTCCAGTATACTTAGTTATATATTTTCATTCTAACCTCAGTGGAATATCATAGACTTGATACGTTCTATCTTGGAAATAAAAATGAATAAATAAAGGAATTTCATTCTAGTCATACCTACGTTTTGATTTATTATGTCCATCATCTCGATCGAACCTGGCTGCATCCAAGACTGTCATCTTGTACCTAAGAATACGTGTTTAATAAGTAAGGACTATTCAATAAATATGTCAAATTTTTCATACGTTACACGAACCGATAAGTATAAATTTTCTATAACATTTCTCTTAAATTTTAGTTTTGAATATGGCACAGAAAAATACAAATTTAATTAACCTAATTGTATTTTCGTGTTAATTAATATTTATTTATTTTATTGTTGAGTAATAATTACATATTTGTTTAGTTAAAAGCAAAATATTTTAACACTAGAAATCGTTATTTTTAATGTGAATTAATTTAACAAATTTTTTTTAAATACAAGAAATATATATATTTACGTATGTTTAAAGTACCTTAAGTAATGGATAATAATTTTAATTAATGAGTTTTATTTAAATGTTTGATATCACAAGAGTTATATATTTATAGTTCTAGATTGAAACTTACATAAATTATTAATTAAAATAATGAGAGGTTTTATCATTGAATTTCATGCAAAGGAAACCACATAAGTCATGCTTTTAATTTCTCTGTATTTTATTGATGTTTTGTTTACATTATAAGACTTAAAACCAACAACATATGTTTAATATACATTTTTAGACGTAAGACACAATCATGCTATCCTGAAAACTGTCTACTGTTAAGAGTTTGCGTTAAAACTATCACATTATTAAAGTATTGGTTGAATTATTATTTTTAAATACTCTTTAATTAACTCATATAAGATATTCACTTTATTAACCAGTTTTACAATTATAATAATTGAAGAAAACATCCCAATGATATATGCAGGAAGTAAGAGATGTTAAATTATAAAGCAATAATTTACAGACATGCTTCTGTTGTATATGCCGAAGCACAACAATGCTCTAAGTGTTCAGTAATACCATATATTTACAATAACAGGTGATACTGTCACTTAAAATACTGCTAGTAGACTGTGCTATGTTTGAAATATTCCAGTTCTCTTATGTTCATTCTAAAATGTGAAATTGTGCAAACACCGGATACTTGACTTTGTATGAAGGTCTCTACAAATGTTCGTTCGTTCCGTCCTACTAATGTGAAAGGTTCTAACCGTGCCAATAGTATCTTTACTGTTCAATTTTGTCCTAGCAAACGTAAAACTAGCAAGCATTACGATATGATTTAGTGTCATTGCATGTACGCTATAAACTCAACATGAAGAAATCTTCATACATAATGTTTTATACATATTCACAATGCTATCAGTGCTACAATATATAAAGATAATAAATATATTAGTAAAGTGTGATTTTTTTTCCCAATAATATTTGTGGCCGTTACAACGAGGAAGCCTTAGAATATATAAGTTAGCATTATCTAAGTTTTCAAGTACAGTCTCAGACTAAAGCAAATAAAACATGCAAAAAACAATTTTATATTACATAATTAAGTTTATGTCAAAACATACAATAACAACGTGACTTTATCAACATTCATTTTCTGTCAATTATGATATATTTATTTCACTTTTAATGTTCAATGATATCACGTACAGAACTCTCAATAGTCAATATACATATCATTTGTTAGTTTCTTTGCGTTAATGGTACGGTAGTATATAAAAGCATTCAAATGAGTGACGAAATGAAAATATATCTCTCTTTTTTAAGCATCGTTTACACACAGGATATTACAAGGTGAATTTTTATTTACATTTTATAGTACATATTATTAAGATTGTCAAAGTACAATTCACAGTGTACAAATGTATTCCATGTTTGTTTTAATGTACGCTTACAACATTTCACAGTCTTAAAATCTAACACTAACGCACTAATTAAAGCTTCCTTTACTAACATTCTTCTAGAAGACTTATATGTTGTAAAATAAAATTCCAAATACAGTTAAAATATTTTATAACTGTTTCTGGTCACACGAGTTTACTTATTAGATACTATGAACATAAGTTTACGGTCGCTAACCCACTATAGAAATATTATTGAAATGCTACAAGGTGGGAACTCTTATGAGAAACAAACAAAAAACTATTTTCAGCATTGTTACTCATTTTACAGTTTCTGCGAGATATGCCTGCAGCTTCGTGAAGAAAACGATACGCTGATAGCGTACACAAGCAGTTTCTGTTCAAGTAAAGTTAGCTACCGTGTCGGACACCGATACAAAATTTTATATTGTCTTTTTTACATTAGCGACTTACTGTTGTAGGTTGTTGGTTTAGTCATCGAAATACTTATTTTAGAGAGAATTTTACAAGCATGTTATTGCGAGACATTGTGTTAAGTAGTCAGCGTACTTTATTTTACTTAATCTCCTACTCAACAGTTTTACGAAACTATAACGTGAGAGGATATACCGTTGGAATGTATTACGTAAAAGAATTGACCAAGGATGGATCAGCGTCGTTTAATTAAAGACACAGTAAACATGAATCTGACAAACGACAGTCAAAATTCAGTAAATGCAAATCCACAAAACCTAACAAAATACATTAATTTAATGAAAATACACTGCAAGAAAGTGCATTTGCATGTGCAGAAGTTATGTAACATAGTAGAGTATTATAAAGCTCAAAATAATCACGGTCTGGATCAAAATTAATTGAGAAATCTGACCTGTGTGAATACAATTGAACACATATCTGTGATACCAAGCAGGTCCAACTATTCATATCTCCTAACAACTTACTGTCAATATCGCTCAGTCCATACCTCGCAGGTATGCAGTTCTAGGATATCATAGTCCTGCCTGTAGCGTCCGTGCCTGATGTTTGCTGCGCAGTCGTACTGATGCCGTGTTCCGTCTCTTGTCAATAACTAGTACATCATTCTGTATCTGGCAACAATCTCGTACTGTGCCTTATCTCTCAACGGAATTAAAACACGCGTTTTGATATCTCGTCCGATCCTGTAGTTATTTATGTTCCATCCCCTAATTAATGTTGACGGATACTTTAATTATTATGACCAGAGTACAAGCAATTGTACGGAGCTAACGCGAATAAATTGAACGACTTTAAGAAAAGAAATTAAATAACGAAAAAGTTTAATACAAACATAAATTAAAACATTGATTCTTTCAGACAACGAATGACGTATACATGAAATCCAATGCGATGCTAACACTGAAGTTAAATGAGACAACACTAAAAACAAAAACTTTGTTTTAGTAAAAACGAAAGGGTGTTCGCCTTCTTGATGTACTTAAATAATAAAACATTGGATAATTTAAAATAGCTTAATGGATTCTTGGGCGTAACCTAAACCTTATCGCTGTAAATAGCATGGCCGTACTTACCTCGAACGTATTCTCCTATGTGTGTATAATTACATACATAATTATAATTTAACGAATATGTGTACCGACATAAATTAATTCTTATGCCTACCATCAACCAAGGGCAGATCTACATTAAATGTCATGGAAACAAAGTCACAAATGAAACAGTACAACCACTAAATAAACTTTAAACAATGCTCGGACAGAAATGAAATACAAACGTGTACCATATCTTATCCATATAGAATACAGCATACCGAATGCCATAGTAAGAAGACCTTTCTGCCACGTCAGTACTTTTCCCGGGGTGATTACTTCATATTTGAGTTAAAAAACAGTGAGCACTGACTTAAAATACATAACGAATTACATTAATGTTGGCACCTTTTGCATCTGTACCAGCGACCGTTTTGTCACGCCTTAAGTTTTTCTGTGATTAAGCTAATCTTTACATAAGGCGATAGAGTTTGCAGATAAAAATAAGCACGGACTTATAAGTTTACTGATCACATCTGTGGTTAGACTCAACTGTTATCTGCAGTTTATATTCTACTTAAGTGTCAAGACATTGTGTATAAGCGGATGAACAGTATATATACAAGTCACAGTACGGATGACAGTCTGTAAGGCGACTTGTAGAGACATGTATAAGGCAGGAGCCTGAAATGCACATTTCCCTAGCACAAATTAATTTGATAATGGTTCGTAGCTCATGGTTGTACACAGTACAGATGTAGCTAATATTTAAATGGACGTTTAAACATAACCGTGAGGTACTTATTGCATCCTTTTAATTTGTGTAATTGGTAAAAAATTAATTTTTATTTATTAATTTGCAGTCCAGATCATTCAGTTCAGATTAATTAAACAATTCCGTTAATGTTAAATTGAAACTATCTAACTTGACATATTCTACGCCCAATAAGTCGAATGTGTAAAAATAAATCTGAAACAAATTCTAGTACAAAAGGGTTGGGGGTGCTTTGCTTTTGTGATGTCTAGGAGTGTCTGAGGGGTAAGGACGATGCAGACATGTATTTTAATTTTGTGGTAGAAAACTGAAGGTAGAAATATTCTACGATCCCTGACTGTACTTTATAGCACAGAAGTTCCGTGTTTATAGGACCATATTAATGTGAAAATGCCCAAACAGTTGTAAGACTACCTCTCGTGTTTGAACAGATTATGCAAATATGAAAGGTGGGCCAACAGTTACATGATAGCTATGCACTGCGCATGTATTGTTGCCAGGAAGCGAACTTACTTCAAGCAGTTACTGTCGTTGGTCGCTGTCTTGTTCTTACTGTGTGACACTCCGGCAGTGTTTCGTGCTGCACCGCAATACCCTAGTTTAAGGGCTCGGTTCACCTCAGTTTTCCACGTCTTTTTTTTTTTTTATATTTGCACCAGATATTTTTTTCTTATTTTATACATAAATTGTGATTAAATCTTCATCTTAGGAATTTTTTGTATCTCTCATAGTTTTTGCGTAATGAGTCGTAAACGTCAAAATTTGGACTTCGCGGTTTTAAGTACGCCACGAAAAGCAGCTGATGTACCAAACTGAAAAAATCCACACTATATAAAAACAAAAATATATATATAGTTTGTATTTCTAAAAAATTGTTGACATTTTTTAAATTTTCATTTCGAAATTCCGCATTTTTTATTACACACAAAAGTACTGTATTTTTTGTTTTATATACGTCAAATCATAGCCTACAACATTGATATACACTGAGAATTTTGTCGGTTTGGTATGTCAGTTGGTTTAAGTGGCGTACTTAAAACCGTAAAGTGCAAATTTTGATGATTACGACTCATTACGCAAAAACTATGAGAGATACAAAAAATTCCTAAGAGGAAGATTTAATCACAATTTATGTCTAGAATAAGGGAAAAAATATCTGGTACAAAAATAAAAATAATTAAAGACGTTGAAAACTGATGTGAACCGCGCCCTTTATCTTCTACGAACAGGATTAGTAATCTTGAATCACACAAGTCAAAGTGATCAATATTTCGTACCATTAAGAACACGTTTTTCACATGGCTTACATGTAAAATATCATAAGGAACGTTTTCCTCTCTCAATATATTTTAATATGCACCCTGCTCACGAATATCGCCTTCGTTTTCATAGATATTACAGCGTATAATGTATGCTTCAACCACCACTGACTCTCATATACTGCCAAGGTATTGTAAATGCTACAGGCCTGTGCTAATTTAGTAAACATATTTCTGGAGTAGAGTTGTACAAAAAACAATGTAAGAGAGTTGGTTAATATTCATTTAAGGCTTCCGTTTTATTATTACTTTTCTAAATTATCTTGTTATCATGTAAACTTTATTTTAAAAAATGCTTTATCTGACCAGCAATTGTAGAATATAATTACAGATGATTATATTCATTTTTGCAACTGACTTTTTTTTTCACAAAATATATTTCTCGTGGGATTAGAATACGTATTTATCGCACAAAGGGAAAATTATTGGGACTTTTAGACAGTGGCTTTGTTACTTAGGTATGGTGCATATTTCCGTATCTCATTTTTGATGTGATGGTTTTTATACTTCTTCGTAATCAACTATACAGTTTTTTAAGTCTCTAAGGCCTCATTGGTAATCTGGTAAGGCAGAGTTCACGAAATAAGTGTTTGCATTTTTGTGACTTCATTGTCATGAACATATTTCGTATATAAAGGGACAGAACTGTCAATAATACCTTTTGGGGACGAAAACACAAATTCTGCAGATATCATGTCCAGGTTGCGTCAGAAATTTAAACAATCAATGTAATCATTTTGAAAGCCAACCAAGATCAGTAATTTACTAACATTTAGTACATATGTTTTTGGTGACCACTTTTTCAGGATTGAAAGTTACATCACTCATTAGTTTGTTCCGTAAAGTTTGCTCTGATAATTATGTCTTCATAATTGTAAATTCAAATGCTTTTGATGCAGAAAGTCTAACGTGCCTTGAGCTTAAACATTAACTGTGCGACAGTTGGCACAAATCAATCGTGAAGAAATACTAGTTGTTACAATGATGACAGTCCGCTAGCTTATGCTAGACGTTCGAACTTTTTTTATGGCTTCTTACTGTCGACTTGACCAATGTCGGATAATGGAGTGTATTTTGACATTTTCTCTCCCGTGTAGCCGGCTGCCTCCAAGTACAGAGCATACCTGACGTCACTGAAGTGTGTAATAGGTACCCAGTGGCTTGCTCGTGACTGGTCGCAACTGGTAATGGTCCCTATGTTCAGTATTGGTTATTGATTTCTGGTGCTTGCATCACGAATGCACTGCTATCTACAAGAGTCAGCATGTTTTGCAACAATCGCACATTTAGAGCTGAACACTGTTATATTACTAGTGCCACTAAGAATTATATGCAATATTCTGTACCTGCCACAGTATTTTCTAAACCTGTGTATATACTTGTGTTTTTGTGGTTAAACGACGATTATGTGACATGGTTTCGTTGTCTACAGACGAATCACAGACGTTGAGTAGTAGTACAACAGAGCTAACATTGGCCCTATGTGGAGACGCATCAGTAATAAAAGAAGAGATGAACACAGTACGTATTTTAAGCCTAGCAAATAGTGAACTTTTCGCGCGATAGATCAACGTCTAAGAAGTACATTTTCAGTACTCAAAAGTTTCAGGTTGTTAACGAAGGAAATGAAAACAATGACAGTTCCCCAATTAAATGGAAACGAAAGTCGCGAAATACTGTACTGCCAAAATAGTCTCTAAAACTGTGAAACACTTTGCGTGTTATATGATTTGAAGGCCATTTAATTAGATGTTTCAAATGTTTGCAGACTCTCACCAAACACTCCATTTCAGCGTACTAGAATTTTTGTTGTCCCAATAAAATTGGAACACATAGTAACATATAATAACTTTATACAAAATGTGTTGGAAGACAAGTTAAACTTCAAACATGTGTACGTCGGATTATATACGAGTTTGCCAGCCACGTCGTGCAGAAATCTCAGTCTGTAACAAGCTTTCAGTGTAACAAGGCACCAAACCTCACGAATCATGTTAAATTGTAGAAGTAGTTCAGGAACTAATGTACAAACCTCATATTATTGAACACGTACTGTGGACTCTAGCCTACAGGCCTCGTGAACCCCCCCCCCCAAAAAAAAAAACAAGTTGCTGTCTGTCAACATACTACAGAGTAAGCACTCCCTGCGGTAAATCTACTAGTTTATAATTCTGCGAAGGTATATATCCCTGAGGTATACAATCAGGAGGTTGTAAATTCCCGCCCAAGTACTGCAAGGTCAATGAACTCTTGAGAGCGGAGGTTCGAGTGAATGTCTCGACCATCACCGCCCAACCTGGCGAACCTCCGCACAAAGCCGCTGGAAAGTTGCTTGAGAAGGTGAAGTGAGGAGGGCTGTGCGGGCTCGAGAAGAACAAACTCGGAGTTTGGCGAGCGAGTGGATGGAGTCCAGCGAGGCAACTCTTCAGTCAGCGGCGGCGCCATTGTTCTTCGACTCTTCAAGATTGGGGCAGGAGTTGCGGAACTGGATATTTTTGTTTACTAGAGAAGAGAGTGAGGGGAGGGAATGTTCGCGGGGTCGGGAGCAGATCAGCAAACAGACCTGGTCAGTGTGAGGAGGTGGGCGGTAGTGCAGTGGTAGAGGACTCGAGTACCCCACAGGGATTTGCTACAGAAGATCCGGCCTCTCAAGCAGACAACTTTCGCCTGACTATCTCTCCGCCAATAATTCACCACAGTGGCCCCGGAGGGTTTGATGTTACGGTGGGGGAGGGTTAACAACAAAGACTACGTCTTCAGATGTGCAGAACTATGTCTTTGTTCTGGTGTTGTAGTGAGGAAAGATTACATGTAGCTCCCATATTTTCTTTCAAAACGATTATGTCAAGAATAACAATATAAAAGTGTTTTATATTATGTCTGCAGGAGACATGAACATTGTTTAATAAAATCTGTGCTTACAATTTAAGCAGATTAATATAGTTAGTGTGTTGAATGAATGTTGTACCATCGACTTGAACTTTTTATTTGTCATTCATTTCGCGTCAGCAGTACCGAATTTAGCAGTCGCTGAATTCTGGAGTGATATGAAATGAATACAAACTGGTATTATACCGTTGAGAAGGCAAATGAATGACGTTAAAACACTCACTGTAAGATAAGACAAGACTCACTATGCAGTCAGTTAAGACACTATGTCATGCGAGGTTAGAATTTCCGTGCTACGATTGAACTTTGAACTTATTCAATATGAATTGTAAAAAAAAACTTAATCTTAAAAACATGGTAAAACTCTTAATGAGTCTTCTTTTCCAGAATTAAGTTTTTTATGATGCAAACTGACAAAGAACTAAAAACAGGTGTCAGTTTCCGAGCTTTGGTTACCAAGACTTCCAAAGGTTTATTTTTGATCTGTGTAAAGTTGGCGTACGCTAATACGGAGGCTGATTTATCACTCATATCGAAAACTTGTTTGAGATTTTCACCTTTACAAAAACTTAAAAGGAATGTTCGTTTGTAAAGGCCAGCACATATCGTAAATATGTGAATCTCTAATTAATTTCAAATGTAATATGAACATACGTAGGTCAGAATACTCGTGATAAGCTCTGCAGATTCCTATACAAACATCGATATGACGAAACAAAGTTGCATCTTAAGCTGAGGAGCGCTGAATACGGACGAAGCGAATGAGCTCTGGATGATCGCATCAGCAAACAGAAGGCAGGGAGGTTGTGATCGAGAGCAGATCCATTGACGTTCGACTTACACCACGAGCAACCAGCCTCCTCCCACTAACCTCCCTTCCAGGTATTGTG